>JANSVA010423276.1:0-20382 GCA_025504915.1 Erythroxylum reticulatum | reverse complement strand
TTACAAAACTGTAACTGAAGAAGATAAAGTTACATGTAAATACACTTACTTTCCAGGGCACTATATTTACATAACTCCAATAGATACCGGGTTCATTGGTAACTGTCCCATATCCATTGGGGATACTAGGCTCATTTTACATATTGAGCCTTTGTCTCTTAATCACTTTCTGAACTCTAAGCTCTTTTTCATATTTTGAGCTTTAATCTCTTTTTTGGTGGCTACTCTGGTTACAACTACCTTTAGCTTTCATGCATTCATTTAATGAAATGCATCACATTCTCATAATTTTCGTCTATCACATGCTTTTAGATTCACATTCAATTTCAAATTCATCTTCAGACCTTAGTCTAGCATTCAACAATTAAGTTAAGAAAACACATATTTCTTTTATATTCACATATAAGGAGCACTTCAATGTTCCCACATATAACTAGCTCCTCAGAAATTCAATATCCGGAATTAACACATTCACATCAATCATATTCACATTGCATAATATTCATATGAAAAATCATTCAATGCAGAAATTGAAATAAGTAAAAATAATGAAATGAGGCCATCTAGATCGACTCACAGTATGCTCCAGATTGCATTAATTTCCATAGTTTCCATAATCTGGAAACGTTTGAATGTAGACATTTATCCTGCACATCAATATTATGCAATACAAACGGTGCACACACATTAAAATTTGCACAAATTATAAGTATTCCTTTATGCACAAATGTGTATTTGGAATAAGTATAATGCATGCTTAATGGCAATCCTGGGTACATTATCAAATTTCACATCTTATGCACATTCTCATTTTTAGCATTATTTGCTTTCATAATATCCAATTCTCATTCACTTTTACTAGATACTCATTACTCATCTCCTTTGAATAATAACTATAATCTTATGAATATTTTCATTTCATTATATGCATGCCTTTGTTACTTTAATATCAAAAATTCACTCATTAATGTTATTCTAACACTATAAGATCAAACATTATCCAAACTCTCATTTCTTCTTATAACATCTCCAAAATTCCAAACCTTTGGGTCTATTTTCTGTGAACCCTATGACAAGTTAAATGAAGTAATTTGACAACAATTTCTTCTATTAAAAAGTCCCCATTGCCTTAAATTTCTAATGACATCAAGATCATTCAATTTGGTTTAGTAATTTAAAGGTTATACTCCAAATAATTCAGACTGTTCTTAAACTGAAATAGTATTCTGTGTTTAACTTCAAGATAGATTCTGGAATTCTAGACATAGAATTGAAATTCAACTTCTTAAGAAAACTTATAGCCCTATGTCTCTAGTTTAATATAAATGAAGAATCATTCCATTTGGATAACTACATATCAAGATATATCCAAAATACTGAAGCATGTTTAAACTGTGCAAGAGAGTTGGCTGCGACGAACTTTTCGCGAAAGGAAATCCTGCAAGTTGGCCAAGACGAACTTTCACAGAAGCACAATCAGAACTCATATTCCAATTTTCTAGATTCTAACTCTTTACTTACTACATTCACTACCTTAACCTTGTCTATCATTTCTAATTCAATTTCTCCTCATTTTTCCATCATTCTAACTCCATTTCAACTCAATATCATCTAACATTATATCATTCGATAATCTCTTATCTATCAAAACACCAAAGCAAGACATGAATCTATCCATATTTCCCATTCATGTTTTAGCATATGCCCATCCTTATTTCATGAACATTTAACCTATAAATATCATAAAAATGCTTTTATTAAGACAACCCATGAAGAACAAAGTTTAACTTACATGTTTAGCTCCAAAGCTCTTTTAAATTACCAAGAAACCCTAGCTCCTCCACATACACGATCTTCACCTTTTTAATGTGGAATAGGTTGGGTCTTTTAGCAACAAGAAGAGGGAGGCAATGAATCTTAAAGAAGCAAGGTGAAAGAGTTGAACAAAAGTTGACATGATGAGGGTGAGAATGAATGTCATGGGAGAAGGAGAGGAATGGAGAAGATGAAGAAATGAAGAAGTTGGGCAAAATGAAGCATGTGTCATTTTTGGAAATTAAAAGACCAAAATATGGTCTTTCACTTAATAAAAACGTGACTTAATGTCACTTACCACATGTCACTCTCTCAAGGTCTCTTCTTTATCTTTTAATAAGCTAGTCTATTTGCCTCCAATTTTCAACCCAAATTTCCCCCAATTTTCAATGATACTTTCCATTAAATCTTAATGTCACATATTAAAATTTCTACTACCTTTTGACATTTATTTCTACCACCACTATTCATCAATTGTTCTGTCACTTGGCATTTTTCCTAGTCTAAAAATAACCTTAAAATTTTAGAAAATTCTCAAATTCTCATAAAAAATTTTGAGTCAATAATTATACTTTCCAAATCAATTCTCATCATATACAATTCACAATTCTCAATATAATTACATTTATAAACAATTATACCCGAAATATGTCAATGAATGTACGTATAATTATTTTAACGTGCATAAGTTCAATATTCATGTGTATGTGCATATCATATAATGCATGAGCATGAAATGCATTTTCTTCTAATCTTTCATTGCTATTATCTCAGTTATCGAAATCTAGGTCTCTAACCCTTAGTATGGGAATGGGATGTTATAGGTTTCAAGCTGAACAAATAAGTGATTTATTTATCTATTATGATGTATATTAGCATAACATTTATGATGATTAAATTGAAATGGGATTTATGTAGGGTTGATGATCAGTGGTGTTGGAATTTGATAGATGAATTGGTGTTGTTTTGATGTATGAAACCGTAGGCTAGATACTGTTCAATGGGTGATTTTAGGTTGGGATTTAAATTATAATGAAGGTGAATTTATGCTAAATAAAGTCGTTAGTGTAGTGTTCTTGAAATGGGAAAGAACTAGGACTACATTAAAGAAAATGAATTATAGTTATGTTTAATTTTTGATGCATGAAAGACTAGTTTATGAGCTGCCAATTAAATGATTTTTGAATTAGAATTAGAGTTGAAATTCATGAGGAAAATGAAGTATGATTAAGGTGTAATTAAGGTATAATCAATGGACTATTATGATGGTCTTATTTGAAGGAAATAGATGGTGAACTTTCTTTTCACCCATCCCATGATCGTCGGAGCTGTATTAGCTCCTTCCCATGATTATGGGCAATGCTTTGTCAAGAGAAATATTTTTTTTAAATCTTTCCACGATCATAGGCAATGCTTTGAAGTGAAAAAATTATGCGTTATTTTCTTGTTGAATCGTATAAGGATAAGGAGCTATACTTGATTAAGGTTTAAAATGAACTTAGTTTGATGTTGAATCAGTTGGTTAAGTATTTGATGTGTTTAGGTTGTTAATTGATGCTATAGTTTAAGGAATGAATTGTTTGATATTAATGTATATGAATTTGGGAAGTATGAGTTGTTAATGGAATAAGGATGTTCTTACGAATACAATTATGATCCAAAGGATATAAACAATGAATTAGATATGATTAAATGAGAATTGGGAAAATCTTGTGAATATATAATGCTAGAAAAGGATTGATGAATGCATGATTGATGAATTGAGAATAACCAAACTTTCTTAAGGCATAAACCTAATTGCAAACTAGATCTAAACAAGCTATGATAACTGAAGGATTAAGACTTGTGAATAAGGATACATACCCAAGATAGTCCGTTGAGCATGCAATTAACATAACATATATACATGTGTATGATCGAGTACTCATTTGATTAAACAAGTTAGTAATGTGTAATTATGTATACATTGCATAATATAGAAGCACAAATAGATCTACAACATCTAGACATTGCTAGATCGTTGAGACAATAGCTATTTAGAGTGTACTGCGAGTTAACCTAGATGTTTTCTCACTATGTTTGAATTGTTTTTTATTAACTGTGAAATATTGAATTGTTATTGATATAATTGTTATAATTCTAGATGTTGTTGTTTCGAGGAGTTTAATATTTAGGATTGTATTGGAAGTGCTTTCCAATTGTATGTGACTATGGAAAATGTGTCCTCAACTAAATGTTAATGGAATAAGGATGTTCTTACGAATACAATTATGATCCAAAGGATATAAACAATGAATTGGGTATGATTAAATGAGAATTAGGAAAATCATGTGAATATATAATTCTAGAAAAGGATTGATGAATGCATGATTGATGAATTGAGAATAATCAAACTTACTTAAGGCATAAAACTAATTGCAAACTAGATATAAATAAGCTATAATAACTAAAGGATTAAGGCTTGTGAATAAGGATACATACCCAAGATAGTCTATTGAGCATGTATTGAACACAAAACATATACATGTGTATGATTAAGTACTCATTTGATTAAACAAGTTAGTAATGTGTAATTATGTATGCATTGTATGATATAGAAGCACAAATAAATCGACAACATTTAGACATTGCTAGATCGTTGAGACAATAGCTATCTAGAGTGTACTGTGAGTTAACCTAGATGTTTTCTCACTATGTTTGAATTGTTTTTGATTAACTGTGAAATATTGAATTATTATAGATATAATTGTTATAATTCTAGATGTTGTTGTTTCGAGGAGTTTAATATTTAGAATTGTATTGGAAGTGCTTTCCAATTGTATGTGAATATAAAAAATGTGTCCTCAACTAAATGATGAATGCCAGGATTAGATCCAATGAATATGATAAATCACTGTGCACATTGAATGAAAGTTATTAATAGCATATTATATGAAATGATGCATTTCATTACATTGTTATGCATGATCAAATAAAGAAGTTATGACTAAGGTGACCAACGTAAAAAAGAGCTTAAAGCTTAAGAAATGTGCATAAAGAGCCATAGGCTTAGTTATTAATGAGCATGTTATCCATAATGAGTACAGGATAGTAAATGAAATGATCCCGGTATCCATAATAGATACGAGATAGTAAATAGGCGCTCAGTCTAACAAAATAACAATGAAAGTGGATTCACACGTGCATTTGTATATATATATATATATATATTGGCATTATCATATGAATGATTGAGGTGAATGATTGGATTGTTCTGAAAGGATGATATTAAAATTTTGAATTCATAACGTACTTGTTGAGATATGATGTGTACTTTGATTGGGTACTCAATACTGAATGATGTGATACATGGGATTTGATTCTTAATAATGTGATATATTTGTGAATTTGGTTATATGCTCGTGATGTTGTGTTCTAGCTTGAGTGAGCACACCAAAGATGGTTAACTCGCTAAGTTCGCAAACTCATCAAAATTGCGACATTGATTTTTAGGTATTAAGGAGACCTAGCTTCTAAAGCAATCTAGTTGAAGTCTAGTATTATCAATTTTAGGGACAAAATGGCTCAAAGTTCTGGTCAGCTGATACTGAAGAGTCTAGGTAGGATATGTTAGTTTAGCATCCTATTTCTTGTAGCACACTTTGTATGGAGTTGTAAACTCTCACATATTTTGAATGTATATACCTAAGTTATGAATTTGTAATGACAATGTATGTTTATGTTTGTGAATGAAATGGGAAAGTTTAATCTTTTGAAAAACTTGTGAAATGTGTGATGCTATAAATAAGTTAATGTGCTTGATCTAATGTGTCATTTTAGTAGGGTATGTACTCAGATATACTCTAATATGACGGGTATATGCTCAATGGTAGTGGTGTGTTACATTTCCTCCTTTTGCTGTCTTCCTCACCTTTTTCCTGGCTCTTTGATGCTTCCTTTTCACATTTCTTGTTTTCTCTCCTTTATACTCACTCCCTTTACATCATTATTATTTTCTCTTTTCCTTCAAGAGGTAGAAAGCTTTGTTGTCTAGCTTACTCTAAACTAAGTTAAGGGTCTTTCACTATCCTTTCTTTTGCCTGCCTCTAACATATTACCATTCTTAGAAAATACTTTCTAAAACCTAGTAAAAATGTTATCCGTAAGCTTTTGTTTTGAGCTATAGAGATCTAATATCTAAATTTAAGTCATACTTTTTATGTTTTAATGAATTTTTTTACCCCTCTTATGTTATTCCCTATCTGGATCAACTCAACTCAACTTAATTGATACCATCCTCTTAGCTGGTTATGCTCCTCCAAAATTTAGCCCCCTAAATTCGTAAGAAACCCTTAAACCTCCTTCCTTCAAGCCTTGCTTAACATAGAAACATATTTTAGGGAACTATTATCATGCTTTATTTGAGTACTACCTTAAATCCAAAAAGGGGACATGAGCATAGTTTTCCTTAAAGTGTAGGTCATAAAGGCCAAACAAAAAATTTGGAATGTGATAGTTATTGACTTTTTCAATTGAAAACATCTTCCTTTCATAATGATTAATTTCTAGGCTTATAAATTTGAAAAAGTAGAGATTTAACTAAAGTTTTACTATAAAAAAGAAAATTTTCTAATTCTGGTTTTCATGAGAGCAAGAAGTTAGGAGATTGAATGAGGAAGGGCCTAAACCTTTACAAACCTCCTAATTTTCCTTTAGATTTGGAGACTTAGTATGAACCTGGATAAGATCAGATATGAAAGTTTTCCCTTATGGGTTAATCTCCTTAATATCCCCTTAGAATATTATTTAAAGAAAGGTTTGACTATGTTATTTAACTACATTGAGAAACCTATTTATTTCGATTAAATTATTGATAAGAGAAGGAGAATAGGCTATGCTCAGGTGTGTGTGATTGTAGAAATAAAAAAATAACCAGTTAATATCATACCACCTACTATATTGGGAGAGAATGACACCTTTTATGAAGATTCAATTAAATTATTTAATTAATGGAAACCATCTATAAAGAAGCAATGTAAGATATGGAAATCCACTAGGAAAGCTTTATTTTGAGGTGATATGTTGAATTGATAAGGTAGGATACTCAACAAAGGGGAAAAAATCTTAAGAAAATATAGAGGTGTATATAGAGGAGGTAGTTGGGGAAGGGATTGATAAAAAGGAGACTATTACTATAAAGAAAATTCTCAAAAACGAGAATAACGAAAACACCTCATTAGGTATTACATTAGATAGTGGATATGGGAAGGTATAGGAGAGTGTCAAGAGTGTCCTATAATCTAAATGAGCTATTAAGTTGAAAGATGTAGAAATGGGAAGTGTAAGTATATTGGATCAATTAGAGGAAGATGTATTAATAGATAAAAAATTAAAAACATATGGTCTTGGCTCTCCTAAAGCCCATCTAACTGAAAGAACTGAGGAGAAATGTTTTTTAAAAAACAAATATTGTTATATATTAATAATAAAGGATAGAATGAGGAATATACAAAGTAATCAAGGGGGATACCCCTAAGCTAGAAGATATCAGTAACTATGTACTAAGACAAATCAAAACATTATATTGGGATAACAAAACTAGAGAATGCTGGTGTTATTAGGAGAGTTGGTTAACGTCGTTAGTTACTTGACGTATTCTAGGATTTCCATGGTGATAATACTTATAATCTTGGTCTTGTATTTCTCTCTTTCTATATAGCTTGGACACACATGCTTACAACAACAATCTGAGAAGAGATCATAAGAATCCTTTATGCTACCAAGGTCTAAATAACACTCGAGAAGGTGTTCTCTTGTATACACCAACTACATCACCTCAGAGTAGCTTTCCATAAACAATTAGTCACATCACACATAAAGAATAAATGATCTCTAGTTTATTCTTAGATTTGATAGAAGGGGCATAGTATGTTGACGTTCATATAGCTAATCCGATCAGCTGTGTTGAACCGATTTTGTATGGTGAGTGATAGTAGGAAAGAAGTTCTTGGAGGAATTATTATGTGTCCAATGATGTGATGCCAAAACACCTCTAGTTTCCTTATCCTAAATAGATCCCAAGTGGTTTTGTTGGATAATGTATATGTGGGCCTATTATGCCAAAAGAAGGTATCCGGAGTGAGGGAGGAGAATAATAAGGTTGTTGGTATCGAAGATGATTTGGAAAATTCCAACAGCCTCCCACGATGAAATAATCCATTGTAGCGTGGGGAGGTATGGTAGTAGAGCCTCTAATCAGATGTGGAGAATGAATTAACGAACCTTGACTTGTTTATTAGTCAAAACATAGAGAAATAAGCTTCTTATTACCAATAGTGCAAGGTCTTAAACAAGATCCCTCAAATGGAGGAACTAGTTCAGAAAATGGGAATTGCTAGGACTTTTATGGATAAACCATATGCTTCACCCTTTAGGGAAATAAGAGTGTAGCCATTGAATCCATGATATTTGTCGGTCTTTAAGAAATGTTAGTAAGACAAAATTGGGGAGAAATAATATATTTCAAGGATTTAACTCCTTAAACTCTTAATCATATCAATCGTTTAGTGGAATATAAAGGGTATCAATTTCCCCAAAAAATAAAAATTATTTAGATAACTTTTTAAGGATAATATACCTTACTTATGGTTATTAAAGGCCAAATTGAATAAGGAAAATTTCTAAAAAATAATGCTTATTGATAAGAATTAGACTCTAGCATCTAACCACTAACATCATCATTATGGTAAAGTAGTTTTGTCTTAATCAGGGAGAATCTAAGTGAATATCATTGAGATGAATGAATAGTGATTTATTTATTAGCTTAGTTCATATTGGACAACACTAAGTTGTATATCATAATTGTTCGTGGCTCAAGCCTATCCTTTTAAAGGAAATTGATTTGAAATAAGCTCCCAAACATTAAACCAAATATTCAAGGACCTTAGATCTTACTGAGGGGACTTTAACAACACTCTATCTAGAACTGAGTCTAAAGAAATAATAATTTAAAGAATTTTATATAATGATTTTAGAGAATGCACAAAAAACATTGATTTCAATGACCTTAAATTTGAAGGAATCTTCTTCTCCTTGTGTAATAAAAAAAGTTCTAACTAGTTCATTTATAAGAAATTGGATAGAGCTCTAATAAATATAGATTGGTTAGTGAACTTTCTAGAGAACAAGGCCTTGTTTGGAAGTTTATACCATAGTTTTTGACTATTAACTTATATTAACTTAGGGTATGTTTGAGAAATTGAGAAAGAAAAATCCCTTCGAGTTTAAGAAATTTCTAGTTGAGGTAGAGGACTTTGATAAGGTATTTTAAAATGGAATCTCTCAAAGGATCGTTGGGAATAAGGCTTATATATGTGTTATGAAGCTGAAGTGTATTAAACATAAACTGAAAAACTCAATGTTAGGAGAGGAAATGATATTAGTAAGAAAGTGTTGGGACCAAGTTAAAGCTTGAATTTATCCAAAGTTCAATATGTCAGAAAACCTAAAGCAACTGATAGTGTTAAAAGTAATACAAACTCGCTCTTTTATCAAAGAGGAAGGATATAATAGATTAGTTGTAGGGATAAGAATGAAATTTCCATAATTTAATGTTGGTAAGGAAAATTGCAATAAAATTTGCTCCTTAATGAGGCAAAATGAAGTGAGAATATCGAAGCAAGATGATCTTAAGAAGGAGACCTATAGCTTCTTTAAAATGGCCCTGGGTATAGCTGCAAGCATCAACTCCTTTGTACAAAAATTTTGTTCTTTTTATTGTTAACCAATTTTGGATAGAATAATTGGAGTTCCGAAACATTAAATTTACAAATAAAGATATAGAAAGGGTAGTCTTTCAAATTAATGCAAAGAAGCCCCTAGAACTGCTATTATTAACAGTTTCTTTTACTAGAAAGTATGACCAAGCAAAGTGATGGATACAAAAGCTATTGTAGAGCTGTTTAAGAGGGGTTAAATGTTAAAGGAAATTAACAAGACATTCATATATCTAGTATGTAAATCTACTAATCTTTAATCTTTTAATGATTACAGACCCATTTCAGCTTATAACTCCTTTACAAGATCATCTTAAAGCTTTTGGCCATCAGAATTAGGAAGGTCCTTAAATTAGGAATTAATGACACAAAAGGACCATTCTTAGAAGCCAAACACATTGGAGACAATATGATGATTCAACAAGAATTATTTAATAATTACATAAGAAAGAAAACCCCCAACAATTTGTTCTATGAAAGTGGATTTTGTAAAGCATATAGTAATATTAGTAGGGAATTTATCATATAATTATTAGACGTGTTTAGGTTCTTATGAAATCTATAATATGGTTGTAGTTATGTATCACAACTACCTTATTCAGTGTTTTACTAAATGTGAGTCATCTAACTTATTCAATAGAGGTAATGGCTTAAGGAAAAGGCACTCCTTATCCCCTTTTATTTCCATTCTATGTATGGAGGCTATAAATGGATTAATTAAACATAATGCATAGGTTGATCAAGGATTTTAGTATCCTATTCATTATAAGAAAAATGGTTTATTCAATCTAAAATTTAATGACGACTTACTCTAATTCTTCAAAGATAATGAGAGGATAGATAACATCTTTTTTGACTTCTTGCGTACCTTTAAAGATATGTCTAGACTAAGCATCAATTACAATAAAAGATATCATTTTCTCTCTAGCAGCGCTTCGCGTATGGCTGGAAAACTGTCAACTATTTTATGATTACAAATCATGAAACCTCTATTAATTTATCTACAACTCCCATAATATACTAAAAAGTTATGGTTTAGGGAATGCCAGCTCCTTATTCAGTTTAAAAGATGCTAGGTAACTTACGCAAGAAGTCATCATAAGTTTATTGTTTATTATTAATCATATATATTCTTAGCTCTCTCCATATCAAATAGGCTTCATACATATTCTTGTCAAAAAATTGACAAAAATTAGAGAAATTAATGAGGAACATCTTATGGGGTGATAGGAATAATAAAAGTGGAATAGCCAATAATGTGTGCTTAATTGTTTATACATTGACTTCTTAACACTTAGTAATTATTATTGTGAAGTGCTTAAGATACTCATTTTATTTTAGTTACAATTTAAAAGCATAAGATCTAAAGTGGGTTAAAAGAACATTCTTTGAGCCATCCTCCTGATGTTCACTCTCAATTGCCATCATGGAACAAGAAGGAGAAGGATTAGGGAGAAGATGGCACATCAAAATCCAAGGAAATTAATCTTTCAAGATGATCTGGAAGATACACAACTGTTTATATGCTTCTTGAGCTGTGTATACATTCAAAAGAGCAAATTAAACAATTGGATCTTGAATGTCTCACCTTTTTAATTGATTAACTCCAATGCACCATATGAGAAAACTTTATTAACTTAAAACGAGCCATTCCATATTGATTTTAGCTTACTAGGAAATAATTAAAGGCGAGAGTTGAACAATAAGACTATATCTCTAACCTCAATTTTCAGACGACCATCATGTCATTTCTTAGTTTGTTCCTTATACAGTTTGGCATTCTCAAAGGTGTGCAATCCTAACTCCTTTAATTCATTCAACTAGAGCAATCTTCACTCACCAACTACTTTTAAGTCAAGTTTCAATGCTTTGATTGTGTAGTAAGCCTTGTTCTCTAACTCCACTAGTAAGTGACAAGCTTTACCATAAACTAATCGGTAGGGTATGGTGTCAATTGTTGTCTTGAGGGTTGTCTAGTAGGTCCAAACTGCATCATCAAGCTTGATTGCCTAATAATTTTTTGAGCTATTGATAGTCTTCTCTAAGATCTTTTTCAACTCTCTGTTCACCACTTCTAGTTGCCCACTCATTTGGGGGTGGTAAGGCATTGTGACTCGATGTTGCACTCCATTTCTTTCAATAGAGCCTCAAATATTTTGTTTTTAGAAATGTGTATCTTTGTCAATAATTATAACCTTTGGCAGTCCTAACCTATTAAATATTCACTTGATAAATCTGTGAACTACTTGTCTATTGTTTTTTAGGGTTCCCATAACCTCGATCCATTTTGATACATAGTCAACATGCACTAGGATATAGGTTTTTTTTTAATTAGGATGGAAACAGATCTATGAAGTCTAGCCTCCAAACATCAAAGATTTTAAATTTCAGGATTATAATAGTGGCATCTTATCTCTTTTCAAAATGTTTATGACTCTCTGGTATCTATCACAGCTTTTCATAAAGTCCTATGCATTCTTGAACAATTTTAGTTAAAAGAATCCATGCTTCACCACTTTGTGACTGTCTTGTTGGCCCCATAATGTCCTGTATATAAAGAACCATGATAATAAGTTAAAATAACACAAAATTCATTATCTGGAACACATCACCTAATTAATCCATCATCACAATTTTGTACACAATTTTTGTACAAAATTGGTTCCTCCTATATATATTGTGCATAATTATGTAAAAACCTCTTTGTCTTCTGGTAATAAAAATGAGGCAAAAAGATACCACCTATAATGTAGTTTGTGATGTTGGTAAACCATAGAATACTTTATTCATTTACTGAGAGTAACATCTCATTGGGGAATTGTTCATTGATTTCTACTTGTAGGAGTAACTCCCCTCCTTCTAACTTTGACAATTCCTCAACTACCATAATTTTTCCCTCCTTTTTTATCCTTTATACTAATATCAAATTCTTATAGGAGTAGGATCCATTGGATCAATCGAGGCTTTGCATCCTTCTTGGAAAAAAGATACCTCAATGATGTATAATCTGTAAACATAATAACCTTCAAACCCAATAAGTAAGAACGTAACTTGTCACATGCAAAAACTATAGTTAACAATTATGTTTCTGTGGTTGTATAATTAAGTTGAGGTGCTGTTAAAGTCCTGCTGACATAGTAGATGGCATGTAACTTTTTATCCTTACGCTACCTTGATACACATCCAATTACGTAATCACTAACATCATACATCAATTCAAATGGTAAACTATAGTCTGACAGCTATAAAATAAGTGTTGATGTCAATTCGCCCTTTAACTTGTAAGAAAGGTAAACAATCATTATTCAAAACAACATCTTTTACTAATAAATGAGTAAGGGATTTGCTAATTAACGAAAAATTCTCCATGGGTCTTCAATAGTGTCTAGCCTTCTTCCTCATTCTTCTCCTAAAGGCCCAAAACATTTCCTCTAACTTTTCATACCATTTGTTCCATAAAAACCAGGTTTTTGGGTGAGTTGACAACATTTCACGGGTGTGCTTTGTGGTGTCACAGGTATGCATATGAGTAATGGGCATGCATGGTGGTGTCAAGCCCATGAAAAATCAATCATAGGCATGCATAAAGTGTCACACCCATGAAAAATAAGTCATGGGCATGACTAACATGCTCATGCTCATGATTTTTATGTTATGGCCATGAGTCATTTCCAACACTCTTCATTCTTGATGATTTCAACATGTACTCTTCATTTTATGCATTTTCATGTCTCCTCTTGTTTTAATCCTTCTCCTTCTTACTATATGAAGAAAAGTGAGTGTGAATCTTAAGAAGACAACTCAAATATAGTGCTTTCGACTCACTTTAGCTCTTTCACTTGCAAATTGTAGCTAAAACCAAATAGGAACTAATGAGAATGTCTTAAGCATTTCATATCATTAAACACTAAGTGTTATGGAATAAATGTTTAATTAATTAATCACATATCAATTTCCCCATACTTAGCTTTTGATCATCCTCAGGAAAAACATCAAAATCAAAGCCACAGACCCGAAACGTTTACTCTCTTCCTAAGAATACATAATCATAAGAAAAGATGAATAACTTTCGAAAACCATAGTAAGAACTCAACATTCAATGCTTCTACTAATGATTAATCATCATTCATGACCTTTAGAAACTAAGCAATCTAGAGATGGACTTGACAAAATGTGTTTAAATAAGATAAATTCACGAGTATGCTCAAATACTATTTATGATCCTGACATTTCACAACTTTGTAAATCATTTCATTTCTCCAACACTAAGATTCATATACATCAATATGAATCAAAGGACTTTTCTATAGTTATAATATGGGTAAAAGTCAAGGTGAGCTATATTTGGATAGTATACTATAAAAGTCGTCAAAGCTAGTGAAACAAAAGTAACACTCAATGTAATACCAAGCATAAAAACTAATAATAATTCAAAAATGGGTACCATAAACTATTATGAATGCAAAAATCATGTTTCACTGCTCAAATTCAAGCTCTCACACCACAAATCACATGAAGTATAATCAATTAGAAGGAATCATTCATACAATTGATGACAACAAACTGCAACTTTGAGGAGTGGTCCTTCAAATCCACATCTACCAAATATGCATCATATTCAATTTATCCATTCCATACAACTTTAGGAGGAAAGACTAATCATAAATAATTTTGCAAAACATATGCATCTCTTCCTTGGTACTTCTATTTAAACATTTTTTCTTTTTCCTTTCCCTTTTTCTTTCTTTTTTCTTCTTCTTCTTCTTTTTCTTTTCTTTCTTTCCTTTCATTTAAAAATTGAAAGAAGTTACATCAATATGAGAATTTCATTAATAAGAAATAAAATAACATCCCAATAATTATAACCATCCCATACATATGCATGCCCCCACACTTATGCTCTTGTTCACCCAAAATCATTAAAAATCAACAAATGCTCCAATAGCTTTATGGCTTACGTGGGAAATTTGGTTAAGTTTAATAACAAGTAATGTGGTTAGTCTAAAATGAAAGGCTAATAAAGCTCAAGGGGGCTTAACAAAGAAAAATTCATATCAACGTGTAGGTTACTTGGTTTGTGTAGCTTATGAAACAAAGAATGCCTATATCATTTTGATGTTAATGTATGTGATAAAAAAGTATTATGGAATAGAAAATCAAATTAAAGTCAGGATTTACTTGTCATGAAGGTCAGTCTATGTAAGCTCAAAATCTTACCAGCTTGTGTTTGTCGTTAGTCACTACTCCTCTAAAGATAATGCATATTGACCAATCACAAGAGCAGAAGTACATGCTAAACTTGCCATGGATTCTTCTAGCCAACTCACACTCTAACCATGACTATATAATACGAAAAGCAATAGAAAAAAGATAAAATGTTTGTTTGTTTGTTTGTTTCTCTGTTTCATTTTTTTGAAAACTTAAAAACAAGTAAGAAATAAAAAAGTAAAAAAACACATGTATCTAAGAAGGAAATAAGAAAATATAAAGAAAAAGAAATGAACTTCCTTTGGGTTGCAACATAAAAAGTGCCTTTATTCATTGTCATTGACTTGACTACATAATTTCCTCCTCACGTGACAAAATTATGATCTTCAAATGTCACAGTTTGTGCTTTCTCTATATGAGGTTGTTTAAGATAGGGCCTTAGTTGATGATCATTCATGTTCATCATCTTCCCTATTTTTATAATCTTAATCTCCACTAAGTCCCACTCTCTTAGAACATCTCAAATGTTTCTTTTATTTTGTCCTCCTCCTTATCTGTTATGTAAAGGTGAAGGGTTAATATTAACAATAATAAGGGATTTAACATTTACCTTTGAGCTAAATGATATATCCATGTCACTTTCGAGCTGCTTCTCCATTTCTTCGATATAAGCAATTACTTAAGTAGTTCTCTTAATATTCTCAAACTCCTTTTTACTCTATAAGGTCTCTACACTAACATTGCCGGGTACACCTCAAGTTCATATGGCTACTCCTCTTTGCTTTGTGGTTCTAGGTGGTTTAAATCTCCCCATCTAGACATTGCTTCTTGTTTGAACTGTTTCACATTCTGCTGAAATTGCAAAGTGTTAGCAGTGACAACATTAACTAGTTCTTCCAAGGATATACCTAAGTTTGGCTGGGTCTCCCAATCTTGGAAGCTAGACCAAGATTACCTTTCATCTTGCTATAATTAAAAAGTGTTAGCAGCGATAACATTAACTAATTCTTTTGGAGATGGACCTTAGACATAATAAGAAGCTTTTGGTTTATTTAGGAATAGCTATGCATCCTGTAAACTATCATGGAAGTAATTTTGCTAGTTATCCCACCCATAACTAAAGTTCATATTTTCACTCCAAACAAGGTTATAAGATTAGGAATATGAGTTATAAAACAAATTGCTTCTATCTATGAAATTGTTTTTGGCACAAACATTAAACAAAAAGTGAAAAGATCATAAAACAACTAAAAAGAAACTAGTTTTAAACAAATTGTATAAAGAATTAATTAAGTTCAAGAATAAAAACTAAATGCCACATTCTTCAGTAATGATGCCAAAATTGATGTAGCATGTCGTAATATTACTCAAAATAACTAGTCCTACAACTATAGCAGTGGTAAGTTTAGCTTGATCCCACAGAAAGTGTTCGGTTAGCTTTGTTATAAAAAGAATTGGTGTTTAGGTTTAAGAAAATAAAATGAAACTAAACTAATGAAAACAAATTAAAGAAAACATTCAAAAATGATGAAAGTGATGAAATCTTTAGGGACTTGGTCATCAGTTCTATCTCAGCATACACTCAATTAAACATTCTTCATTAAATTGTTGTTCTTATACCCCTCCTAGAAATTATTAATCGTAAGTTAATGATAAGCTTTAATAACCCTAGTTTTTCCTTTGGTTGTGTTTAATTAAGAGACACTCGTTAATTAAAACTAGTGATAAGTGTAAATTGTATCAAGTTTTAGGGTTTAGTTTGATATGTATTTAATTGTTAATTCAATCGTTTAATATGTGTTTAGGTTAGAATTGTATTAGTTTGTTAATTATTTAAGTGTTTTTATGGGTTAGTATAATTCTTTGAGCTTAAATATTATATTTTTAAGGTACCTTGATGTATTTGTTAGTATTTCAGGTTCAACATCGAAGAATGGAAAAGTTTCAAAGATAGTCGGGCCGAAACAACGGCCCAGGCCACGATCATGATAGAAACATCAGAGTTGGCCCACGATCATGGCCCACATGCCACGATCGTGAAAGGAGCCTGGGATATGGCCCATGATTATGGCCTGTATGCCATAATAATGATAAAAGGCTTGGATGTTTTTAAGGTCTTTATCTTTTCTTCTTCTTCTTCTTCTTCTTCCTCTATAAAGGCAAGTAGATATTAATCTTTGAAAAATGGCTCATGTGTTATGCTTTTGACTCACTTTAATTTCTTTACTTCCAAATTGAACCTAAAATCATACATGAATTAAAGTATCTTAAGCATTTTCATATCATTAATCACTAAGTGTAAATGATTAAATATATCAATAATTAAACACATATCAATTTTCCCCACACTTAGCTTTTGTTCGTCCTCGGGCAAACATTAAAATTAAGCTCAAAGACCCCCAAACATTAACTCATTTCCTATATGTTCTAAGAATATATAATCACAAGCAAAGATGAGTGACTATAAAAAAATCATAGCAAGATGTCAACATTCCAAGCTTTTGCTCATGATCAATCAACATTCAATATCTTTAAAAACTGAGCAATCTAATGGTAGACTCGGAAAATGTGTTTAACTAAAATATATCTATAGGTACACTCAACATCACTCATGACCATCACAATTCATAACTTTACATATCATTTCATTTCTTCACCACTAATGTTCATATACAAAATCATAAATCAAATGACTTTTTAGGGTTGTAATGTGGGCAAAGATAAGGTGAAAGTTGTTTGTGTCAAGTAGCATCAAAGTCAACAAAGCTAGTGAAACAAAGTAAAACTCATCAAAAATAGGGTACCGTCAATTATGACGAATTCAACATTTATATTTCACAATCCCATTTAGCTCTGATACACAAACCACATGAAACATATACTAATACGAAGGAATCACTCATACTATTTATATCAACAATACATTGAATTCACAAAAATGAACCTTCCAAGCGAACATCTACCTCATATGCAACATACTCAAATAACACATTCATTACAATACTAGGAAGATGCATAAACCACAAACAACTTTTCAACACATATGCAATTCTTTCTTGATACATTTATTTTTTTAAAAAAATTCAATTTCTTTTTTGCTTCTTTCTTTCTTTTTTCATTTTCTTTTCTTTTCCTTTTTTCTTTTTCTTTCTTTTCCTTGTAAAAAATTAAAATAAACTATATCAAGATGGAAATTTCAATGATAAGACGTAAAATAACATCTCAACATTATAACCAACCCTCCCATATGTACACCCCCACCCTTAGAATTTTGTACATCCACAAACTCATTAATCACTAATGTTCCACTAGCTTTATGACTTGGGTAGGACATTTGGTAAAGTTTAGAAGCATAAAATCTGGTTTATACAAAAAGAAAGGCTAAAGCTCAAAGGGGTTTATCAAGGAAAAAATCATGTCAATAGGGTAGGTTATTTGGCTAATGTAACTTACAAAAAAAAAAGAATGCCTAATCATGTCCATGTTAAAGCATGTGATCAAAATGTGGTCTTGAATAGAAATTCAACACAAAATCGGGATGTACATGTCATGAAGGTCACACATTATCAAAAGACAATGAGACTGATATAGATGTGTTAGTCAAATAAGGCTCAAAATCTCACTGGCTTTGTCTACCATTAGTCACTACTCTTCTAAAGATAATGCATATCGACCAATGATAAAAGCAAAAATACATGTTAAAGTTGCTATGAAATTCTCTAGTCAATTCACACTCTAATCATGATTATATAATTCCAGAAGCAATAGAAAACGAGAAAATATTTGTTTCATTTGTTTTATTATTTCTTTCATTTTGATTGAAAACTTAAAAACAAGTAAAACAAATAAATTCAAAAACACACAAGCATATAAAAAGTAATGCGGAAATGTAAAGGAAAAAAATTACTTCCCTTGGGTTGCCTCCCAAGAAATGCCTTAGTTTAGGGTTGCTAGCTCAACTCCTTCTCTTCACGTGACAAAATTGTGATCTTCAGGTATTACAGTTAGCGCCACTTCCACGTAAGGTAGTTCCGGACAGGGCCTTAGTTGATCATCATCCTCATTTAGCGTCTTCCTTATCCTCAAATTCTTAATCTCGACTGTGTCCATACACTCTGGAAATATTTCGAACGTCTCTTCAACTTTTCCTTTATCATTTAATTCCTCCAATATGTTATGTAAAGATAAAAAGTTAGTTTAAAAAATAATCATAGACTTAGTACTTACCTCCAAGCTAAAAGATGTGTCCTTTTTGGCTTCGAGCTCCTTCTCCACTTCTTCGACACAAACAATTCATTGAGGGTTAACCTCAAAATTCTCAAGCATCTCATCACTTGGCAAAGTTTCTGCACAAAAGTCTATTGGGTACACCTCAGGTCGATACGGTTGCTCCTCTTCTCTTTGCAATTATAGGCAATTAAGCCTTATTTCCATCTTACCCATTAGGTTTTCCATCCTCTGTTAGCTTGCTTTTGTCTCTTCTCAGAATTCTTGGAACTATTATTGCATATCCTGTTGAAATTGCAAATTGTTAGAAACTAGATTCTTAACAAGTTCTTCTAAGGATGCACCTGAATTGTTTTGGTTCTCTGAATCTTGGGCAGTAGACTATGTATTTTTTGGAAATTACCCTCCATTCTTCTAGAATTGTAGAGTATTCTCCTGTAATTGCAAATTATTAGCTTTCATAATATTAATCAACTCTTCCAGAGATGGATCAAAGTCGTGATAGGAAGTTTCTAATCTGTACGAGAATTGTTGTGCATCCTGCAAACTGTCATGAAAGTAATTCTGGTGATTATCCCATCCATAACAAAAGTTAGGTTGATCAGTCCAAACATTGTTATAAGATTGAGAACATGAGTTGAAAAAGGAATTACTTCTATCCATATCAAATTTTTTTAAACACGAAACAAAAAAATGAAAAGATCACGAAATAACTGAAAAGAAATCAATTACGAACAAATATATACAAACCACCAATCAAATCATAAACAAAAAATAAAACACTGCATTCTCTAACAACGAGTCAAAATTGGCCGCGCGTTGTTACGCTATTTAAAATAAAATAACTAGACCTACTACTACAGCGATGGTGAGTCTAAGTCGATCCCACAGAGAGTGTGTGTAAAGTTTATAAAAAGAAATTATTTAACACCCCACCCTTGCGATACTTGAACGTGACATCGATGGGTGATATTCAAGTTCGTCTCAATTATAACATCTTATTCACATTTTTATTAGACTTTAGTCTGGCACTCAACACTTAAGTCAAGACAACATTTATTCCGTCCAATTCACATTCAATGAGCACTTCAATATTTCATTCATACATCACATTCATCGAATCTCCTGTCTAGAAACCAAGACTATCAATCGCATTCATTTATCATTCATAACATCATTTAAGCAAACAATAATTGAGAGAAACTATCCAGGTTACTCATAAGTTTCTCCCAAAGCTAAAGCTTGGAATTGCCGCTAATGTCTGTAGGTTGACGTTCCAATTGCTCCTCTAAATCAATTAGCATACACATATATCACAATTTGCACAATTATAAGTGTTCAATAATGCACATGGATGAAATGAAATATGCACAATGCA
>JANSVA010423197.1:0-20390 GCA_025504915.1 Erythroxylum reticulatum | reverse complement strand
GAAAATTATAATTAAGCCCCTTAACTTTATAAAATTACGAATTGGTCCTCCAAGAATTGAAAAATTACATTTAAGTCTTTTAACTTTTGATAATTTGCAACTAAGCCCTTATATACATCACCTTTTCCAATTAAGCTTTCTAAGTGTCCAATGAGTCTATAAATCCTGTCTAATCACCTCTAAGGCATTAGAACTCATTTAATTTAACCATTATGGTCATATCCATCAAATGGACTCAGTTTTATCCACTTAAAAGCTCATACGTTAGAAATCTCCAAGATTCCGCATCCCGATGAATTTTAAGTTTATGTAAGGGCATATAACATTATAAATCATTAACATACACACCCAAATCACTTAAATACATCTTTGAACTCATATACAACCATATTTATATATCAATATACAGTAGTATCTCCAAATATAGTATAACACAAAATGGCTTCGAAAGTTCGGCGTTATAAGTCCTCCCTTCCTCAAAAGGGTTTTTTCCTCGAACCTCCTGAGTCGAGGTCACAAATAAATAGGGTTACTGTCATCTCATAGTATCCTCAAGCTCCCATGTCTTCTTCTCGTCCTTATCGCTCTTCCAAAGAACCTTAACTGTGGGTACCTTGTTGTTGCGTAATTTCTTTGTCTGTCGATCCAAAATCTACACTGGTTTTACTTTAAAACTCAGGTATTCTCTCAGCTCTATGGGAGGTATCTCCAAAACATGAGATGGATCCAGTAAGTACTTTTTAAGCGTAGAGACATGGAATACATTATAGATCCTATCCATGTCCGATGGCAATTCCAACTAATATGCCACAGTCTCGACATGCTCCAGGATACAGAAATGTCCGATATATCGACGGTTTAACTTCCCTTGACTCTAAAATCTGATGATACCTTTCTATGGTGATATCCAAAGAAAAAACTTGTCACCAATTACAAACTCAACGGTCGTCGCCTATTATCTGCATAACTCTTTTATCGATCCTGGGCGATCTTCATCTTCTCTTGAATGATTGTTATCTTCTAAGTGGTGACTTCTATCAATTCAATTCCTTCTATTTTGTTTGTACCAACCTCATCCCAACATAGAGGTGTCCTACACTTCCTTCCATAAAGTTCTTTATAAGGTGGCATACTGATACTTTTCTGATAACTATTGTTATAAGCAAACTCAATTAAAAGCAAGTGCCAGTCCCAACTTCTTTGGAATTCCATCACACATGCAATTAGCATGTCCTCCAGTGTTTGAATGGTCCTCTCTGACTGACCATCGCTCTGGGGGTGGAAGGCAGTACTCAACTTCAGTTTAGTCCCTAAAGATTCCTGAAATTTTGACCAAAATCATAGTGAGATGGCTGGTTATATTATGCCAGCCACTATGTCACTAGAGCTGCAAAAGCAATATAAGGCTATAGATGCTCATACTATAGTCTATCATCATAGGGAGCTTTTTGATGAGCAAACAAGGTTTGAAAGGTTCGAGACTTAGCGGTTGCTCTTCTACTCCAAGATGCTACAGGGGACATCTCTAGTGTAGTAAGTACTGAAGATGCATGGCCACATCGAGCGATTGACCTCCTTGGGTTTTCTTTTAGATCATAAATTAAGTATTCACTTAATTCTGATGGGTTTAACTGATAGTTTCTCACAGTTTGTGATTAACTATCAGATGAACAATATATCCAGTACAATTACTGAGTTGGTCAAAATGCTTAAGGTAATTGAGCCATTTGGCTGTAAGGATAAGGTTGTGATGCTGGTCGACTTTTCTAGTTCGAAAAACAAGAGCTAAAAGAAGAAGAAGAGTCCCCAAAGCCTAGGGGAGGTGTCAAGAAAGCAAAGAAGACTGCCTCAAAAGGAACTTGCTCCCACTATGGCAAGGATGGCCACTAGAAGGGAAGCTGCAACGCCTATATGAAGTCTTTGAAGTAGAAGAACGCATTTGATGCCCCATCTACTTCAAGTATTTATGTTATTAATATTCATACTATTTCTGATAACAATATATTGGTATTACATATCGATTGTGGCTCACACATTTGTACTAACATGAAGGGCCTCAGGAAAAGTAGACAACTCAACAAGGGAGAGTCAGACCTGTGAGTGGGCAATGGAGTAAGAGTTGCTGCATTAGCTATAGGCACATATGTATTGATGTTCTTTAGTGGGCTTGCACTAGAATTGGACAATTGTTTTTATACACCTGCTACTAAAAATGTAATGTTTGTTTCTAGTGTTAATAAAGATGGATTCAATTTAGATTTTAGTAACAATGATTGCTTAATTTATTTGAATGGAATGTTATATGCTTTGGGTAGGTTGTGCAATGGTATTTACATATTGGATATGTCTAATCTAATAACAAAAGAATAAAACAAGATAATGTGAAATTGTCTTACTTATGGCATTATCGCCTTGTCCACCTAAATGAGAGACGCATGTCTAAACTATACAAGTATGGTAGTTTAGGGTCATTTTATTATGAATTATATGACGTATGCAAATCATGCTTATTAGACAAGATGACTAAATTACCCTTTAAGGGAAAGGGTGAACGAACTAGTGGACTTTTAGACCTAATACATATTGATTATGTGGTCTGATGTCTATACATGTCAAAGGTGGTTTCGTATACTTCATTACCTTTGTCGATGATCATTCTCCATATGGGTATATGTATATTATAAGATACAAGTCTGAAGCCTTTGAAAGGTTCAAAGAATTTAGAAATGAAGTTGAGAAATAACTTGGGAGAAGTACTAAATCACTTCGATCGGATCAAGGTGGTGAATACTTAAGCCAAGAGTTTTTGGATTATCTAAGGGGTAATGGAATATTGTCCTAGTGGACTCCACCTTACACATCACAACACAATGGTGTAGTTGAGAGGAGAAACTGAACCTTATTAGATATGGTGAGGCCTATGATGGGTTTAGCGAATTTACCAAAAATCCTTTTGGGAGTCTGCACTTGAAACTTTTGTTTATGTATTAAACAGAGTCCCATCCAAGTCAGTTGATGTTATTCCATATGAGATATGGAATAACAATAAACCTTATCTTTTTTATATGAAAGTTTAGGGTTGTCCTACTTAGAAATGGATTCAATCAGATATGTTTGAAGCTAAATGTGATAAGTATCTGTTTGTGGGATATCTAAAGGAAACTATAGGATATCAATTCTACCATGTTTCGAAATAAAAAGTGTTTGTTTCAAAACATGCTGTTTTTTTAGATAAAGAGTTTCTTCTAAGAGAAGATAGTGGGAGCAAAATTAAACTTGTGGAAGTTCAAGATGCTCAAGCAAATGCATATCAACTACCTAGACTCGAGACTATTGTTCATAAAGATGAAACAATAATTCAACCTTTTGACATATAAGAAGTTCATAGGTCAGGTAGGATGTGTCATGTTCCTGAGAGATACGAATTTCTCATAAGTGAACTTAATGACATATTTCTCACATAATATGATGAACCTATTACCTATAAGAAGGTTTTGAAGAGTTCATAATCTAATAAATGGCTTCAAGCTATGAAATTCGAAATGGATTCCATGTATGAAAACCATGTATAAACTTTGGTTAACCCACTCGAAGGGATAAATCCCATAGGGTACAAACGGGTTTTTAAAAAGAAATCTGACATGGAGGGTAATGTAGTTACCCATAAAGCTATGTTTGTAGCTAAAGGTTATCATCAAAGGTAAGATATTGAATATGATGAAACATTTAGCCTAGTAGCTATGCTTAAATCCATTAGGTACTCCTAGCCATTATCTCTCATTATGATTATGAGATATGGCTAACAGGAAACGATGTCTCAACTTTGCAATTAGTAAAAATTTGGTTAGCTAAGAACTTTTCTATGAATGACCTTAGAGAAGCAATTTATATTTTGGGGATAAGGATATATAGAGATCAATTTAAGAGGTTGCTTCATCTTTCTCAATCTATATATATAAATAAGATGCTAAAGAGGTTTAGCATGGAGCAGTCTAAAAGAGGTTATCTTAGTGAGGGTCATTGGGTGGCTATCAAGAAGATTCTTAAGTACTTGATAAGAACTAAAGATGTATTCTTAGTATATCGAGAAGGTGATCTTGTGGTAAGTAGGTATACTGATGCCAACTTCCAATCTGATAAGGATGACTCCAGATCCCAGTCTACATATATATTCACATTGAATGGTGGTGTAGTCAGTTGAAAAAGTTCCAAACAAGAGATGATTGTTGATTCGTGATTCATAACTAGTTCGTACCTTTGGAGTTCAAATAAAAAAATAATAATCCAAGGATTGCAATATAAGGTGCAACCTCAGGTCGTTTCATTTAATCGGAACCTAAAATGAATGGACTTAAGTTAACCTATATGTCATGCTATGTAAGCTAATAGGAAAAAAGGGTTTAATCTTTGAAAACAATAACTGAAATAAATTAAATTGTAAAAGTATGTAAAATATATTTTTGGATTTTTAGGGATAGAAAATGGAAAGATTAAAACAAGTGATCAAAGAGTGATAGAATCCTCTTGAAATGAGCTTTGGCCATCCTAGTCTGAAATTAATTTTTTTATGGGAATAAAGATCACTAAGCTTCAAAATGATAAACCTTAAAGTACTCTTTAAGTCCAAGATCTTAATCAATGGGACTCTATAGATCCTGTTAGGTGTGGCTTAGTGTGTATAGTAGGATCACCTAATGCAATAAGTTAAATAAAATCTTAGTCAACTCAATATCAAACACAACCATGCAAGATAAAAGAGAATAAAAAAGATCACTAATGACATATATGAGACTTTATATAAGTTCTACATCAACCAATCTAACTACGCATAATCCAACATTTGATTAAACCATAATCAAGTAGCTTAACTACAAGTTACAAATCCTAGAATTAGGAATTCATAAAGCATAGCTAAATTATGGATTAAGCTACTCACCTTTTAAGCACATTAAACTCCAGCCATCTCTACATCTTCAAGAGGAAGAAAAACGCCTAGCCACGCATTGCAAACAAAAGCCTCGTAACTAGCAATGAATTCGCGCTACCCACGGTAGAAGTAAAAGAAAAAATGGAGAAAAAATGATACAGATATGAGAGAACACGATGATGGAATCATGAGTGGCAAGGTAATTGAATGATGATGATATGATGTCGACTCTTCCCGTACTATTTTGTAACCTATCCCAAAATAGGTTTCTTTCCAAAACTGGTTGTTAGATCTTGTATGACCTCGACATTCGGAATCATAAAATGTGAGCATATTATCCTATATAGGGTTATTTCAATGAACCCTTATTGGCCATCATCCCAAAAGGGTGGCGTGCCCACGCCACTCAAATATCAAAAACAGACTCATTCTTCCTATTCCAGAACAGATTTTGGAAAGACTCAAACCAGAATTATAATTTGAGTTCTTCAGAACATTTGTTCCCCCTTTGTCTTAGGTTTCTAATGACACCAAAATCATTCAATTTGGTTCAAAAATCATTCAATTTTCAGATTCTTATTAAACCGGAACAATACACTATATCCAACTCCCATCCAGAATTTGAAAGTCTTAAAGACTGAATTGATATTTTACTCCTTCAGATAATTTGTATCTATATGTCTCTAGTTTATTTTGAAATAAGAATAATCTCATTTGGAGCTGTATAGATCAAGATACCATCAAAATACCAAAATATGTTCAATAAAGTATCCAATTCATAATCTTCCAACTAATACCTTTACTTTGATTCAATCAATCTTTTTCAAATCAACATTAAAAGCTATAAAATCTCATGAAGGGGTAAAAATTATTGTGTTAGGAATCTATTGGTCCAAGAATCACTTCATTTGCAGGTGGTATAACAAAGTTATGGCCGAAAGAATCAAACAAAGTTTTGTCCTTATTCATATTCAACCTTTTTCGGGACAATTGGTATAACTTTCCTTATAGATATTGGATCAAGGTCATTCTTTGACATCTTGAAAGAGGTATTATATATAAAAAACTTTAATGAAGACATAAAAGTGAGATTTTGTCATATAGAGGGCCAAAATTGAACCAAATGATACCAGACGAAAGGTCAGATGAAAGGCTTCGATCTAAGACCTATTTTGGAACAAATAGCATAACTTTCTCTAAAGATATCAGATCAAGGTCATTTTTAGACAGTTTGAACTAAAACTTATAGATATACAACTTTTATAAGGACACTGAAGTGAGATTTTGTCATCTAAAGGGTGAAAATTGGACCAGAAGAAAGGCCAGATGATACTAGACGAAAAGTCAGATGAAAGGCTTCGGTCTAAGACCTATTTTGGAACAATTGACATAACTTTCTCTAAAGATATCTGATCAAGGTCATTCTTATATTCTTTAAAAGAATACTTATAGATCTACAACTTTTCTGAAGACATCAAAGTGATATTTTTTCATCTAGAGGCAAAATTGACCCAGTCGGTAAGCTAGACGATTTAGTTTGCAGTGAATCAGACAATTCAGTCTACAGTGCATTAGATGATTTAGTCTACAGTGCATCAGACGATAGGGTTTTTACAAGGTCTTCCTCATATCGCGAAAAGTTCTGAATCACTAACTACACTCGCTAGAGCATCTCCACTTATAAAGATAATAACTTTCGACTCCTATGTCAAAAATTTTCATACTATATATTATTGGAAAATTAGAAAGATAAGCTATAACTTTTTATAAGACAACTTTGTCTAATTCAACCTAGATTAGTCTAAATTTTCCCCTGAAGTCAGAACACAAATTTTACCCCTATGGAAGACTTGAAATTTGCACTATACAAACTTGGAATGTCCTGAGCATAACCATTCAAATACCAAATTAACTTCATTAAGCTCTCAAATCTCAAATCTCAACTCATTTTTCTCATCACATTCAACTATATCTCGTAGTTCATGATTGCTATCTTTCTTTTCCATAACATATATATATGTATATAATAATTCATGTTCAAAATCATCAACTCAAGTTGATAACTTCTTCACGTACATTTAATTTCAACTCACATCATCCATACACAATTCATATTTCATTAATAACAAAAATAAGAATTTACAAAACTTTAATGACATTCCAAGTCACATTACATCATCGGTATCAAAATCTAAAATACAAAAGATGTTAAACCAAAAAATTCTCGAAATGCGACTAAAGCCTTACTTTTGCAAAATCTAACTTAATTTATAAAAACATTGCAAAAGTAGTATGATCCCTCGACTCTTGGTTACTTGATCTCATTTTCTTCACCTGAAGATGGGACAAAAGGGGGTGAGCTTGAAAGCTATTAGGTAACAAGTCTATAACAGAGAATAAGCAAAATCATTGAAATGTTCATTTGTCATATAAAAGTCATAATGAATTTATAAAACGCTTCGTTCTCAAATTCTTAGTCAAATTCAAATTTCTAGCTCAAAACTCATAGTTAAAATATCATCGCATCAACATAGAATATACATTTAACCATCAATGTAGAAAACTAAAATTATCCAACATACTTGACAATTCAAAGATACAATGCATAAAAAAATGGCTCGAGAGTTCCGTGGAACAAAACGGAGAAACCGAAGTTTATATCGTAAAAAAAACGAGTCCAATTTCTCAAGATCTTGTGGCTAACGAAACGGGTTCCACTCTTGCCCAAACAAAAGCACATGTTCATGCTCAAATCATTTCATCATATGCTCATACTTCCATGCTCTTTTCATTTATACAAAATGCCATGACATTTTTCAAGGCATAACATAAAATGTTTCAAAACATTTCCTTCATCATTTCGAAATTCATCAACAAAATTCATATACCAAACATATAAAGATTTTTTAAATCATTCAGATAGTAATCATGTAACATTTATTAAACAACTGAAAACATTTAATTCTTTTGTTTTTAAAACCATAGTTATGGCTCATTACTTAATTATAAACATGTAACCCACCTGATTTCCTTGCTTATAAACTTGCTCAAAGATACCTGCCCTCTTACTCCTTTTTCCTTTCTTGATTCCTTCATCAATGGCAAAACCCCATTCAATAGGAATCCCACTAAAAATCCCAAAATTCAAGATTACTAAAATTGATTCTAGAATACTTAAACCCATGCATTTTCTAAAATCCATAAACTAAAATCCTTTCAAAAATCCAAAAGATTCAAAATGATCTTACCTTGATTCTTCATTAAATGAAGAGTTTCTTAGCTCTAATGAAAGCTATTCTCTTCCTCTACCTTATTACCTTCTTGAATAACCTCAAAATCTTTCTTGAAACCAAGAAATGATGAAACCCTAACTATCTTTCCTTCTTTTCTCTCCTTCTTTCTCTCTTTTATTTTTGTTCTCTCTCAATTCACACTGTTTCCTTCTTAAAAGAACATAACAACATTTCTTCTTCCATTTCTACCTTTAGTGAGTCTAAAAAGTCCATTTTACCGTTCTTTATAGGCTTATGTTCTGTTAACCTTAAGTGTCCTGCTAAAAATACCCTTGAGCATTCATATAACCTTAACACTTTAATTCCATTAACGCATCAATAAATCCTACTAACTTTGACATAATTAAATAATTACAAAATGATTAATCTATCAAAACCTCAAAAAATTTTAAATCATGCTTATTCATTAAGAAAAAAAATTTAGGGCCAATATTTCTCCCCTTTTTAAAAGAATTTCATGCTCGAAATTCTTATCTGACTAATCAAGAGGCAGAGATATGTTTCCTCTTATGCTCCTCCGTTCTCTCATTTAACTTTATCACTCATAATTTCTTTCAAATCACCCTAGTTAACGGATTCAATCAATCCTTCCATGATTTATTTAGATATCACACTATCTTAACTGTTTCCTCAATATAGTTAAGATTACTCATAGTTTTCCACTTTTTGTGTCGATAACACCAATATCATATCATATTAATATTTCTTAGCATACTTGCATATAACACATTATGAATGTAAGACATCTTTGTTATTAGTACCAACTCATAAGTCAATGATCCGGTTCTTAATAACTTCGTGAACTACAATCCAAGCTTAGTTGCCTCTTTACCCTAATTTGAGCATATCTTGTAGTCAATCTAAGCACACCTTGGGAAGGTGATACTCTCAAAAACATTTCATTCTTCGCTTCATAGTTCACATCTCTATAGTGTCAGTACACTTAACTCATATGTCTATCTTACTGGATTCCATGCCTTTGGCGTTGATCCCCTTAATTCATTCATCTTTCTTGAATCACTTAATTTCTAATACTGATCGATTTCACTTATCAATAATCTATCCAATCAATTTTGGCCTTCAACCATTTTTAGGCCTTAATCATCACAATGCAAGAGTGAACGACTCTGTTTGTCATCTAACTCCTCATACAGTATTCTAATGAAATCACTATGATAATGATCGTGATGCTTAAACTCAAATAGAACTATACATTGATCTCATGTTCCTATGAACTCCAAAATATAAGCTTTAAGCATGTTAACAATCTCTTTGCTCAATCATCTTTATCGGTACATATACTTCTTATTTCAATCACAATGTCTTGTTCTTCCCATTCGAACCTAAAATTCATATCTATTTTCAATCTCTTAATAAGATTCAGAATTTCTGAATCCTCAATTTGGGCTTAGTTAATCTTTTCATTTGAAATTGATCTTCAATTCCATAACAAATAGCAGTTTGATTTGCCCAAAATTCAACTCCAAATTCTATACACCTTTTTGCACTAGATCTGATAATCTCAATATCTGAAAGCTCTTCTCTTCTCTTACTCTACCTTTTTCTCTTCTTGAACAACCTCAAAATCTTTATTAAAACTAAGAAATGATGAAACCCTAACTATCTTTCCTTCTTTTCTCTCCTCTCCACCGAAACTCACTTTTTTCTCTCTTCTATTTTTGTTCTTCTCTCTCAATTCACATTTTTCCCTTCTTAAATGAACAAGACAACATTTCTTCTTCCATTTCTACACTTAATGAGTCTAAAAGGTCCATTTTACCCTTCCTTATAGGCTTATGTTCTTTTAACCTTAAGTGTCTTGCTAAAAATACCCTTGAGCATTCATACATCCTTAACACTTTAATTCCATTAACACATTCAATAAATCCTACTAGCTTTGACATAATTAAATAATTACAAAATGATTAATATATCAAAACCTCAAAATTATTTAAATCATGATTACTCATCAAGAAAAATAATTTGGGGGCCAACAGATCGGGTTACATAGTAAGTGAAATTTCCAAAAATGGCTTGGGTTTGTGCTGATTTGAAGGTTCGTCACGGCGAAACTCTAATTCGCTGTGGCAATTTTTAATGGTTTCACTGTGGTGAAACATTGACTTTGCTATGATGAACTTTACCCAAAATGTCTTTTCTTGATCTTGTGACTTCAATTTCTTTGTTCTACTTTGGGCTCTCCTACAATGAAAAGTAATAGTTTGTAATATCAACTGTCCTATAAATCAACTGAGTGTAATTCCTAACTAATAATGACGATTTGATCCTCAAATTACATTAATTCAAAACAAGAACTTTTAGGTCAAATTAAACACAATATCTAACAAAAGGAGTCAAAAAGTATAACAAAAAGCATGAAAATGTCACTAAATAATATAGAAAACTTGGATTCAATCAAATTTCCCCACAATTAGACCTTTGTACTCCTAGACAAAGCTTATGAAAGATCAAAGATATACATGTACAAAAGAAAATATGGACCATACTTAAAAATTAGAGCAAAAGATTAGTAAAATCACTTTCTCAGAAATCGACCAAAGCAGATTAAGAGAGCACTAAGAAGATAAATACTACAAAAATTTAATCCAAGAGATTGGGCAAAAGAGATTTCTCTCAAGGGAAACTGTTTAACTATCAACTCACTTGTCATAGGATAATTTCACTCTAAAATATACTTAGTCCATTCTCTATTATAAGCTTGTGATAGTTCTAACTCTCCACTATAAGAACCATAATTTAAAAAATCAAGAGGACTTTAAGGGTTGTAATTATGGATGAAGGCCAAGTGAAATGGAAGCAATAAAAGAAAAAAGATGAGTAAAATGCATTATAATTATTCTCGTCATCAAACAAGCATCAACTATTATAAAGAAAAGATTTAAAATTCTACCCTAAAAGTTTTTTTAACACAATTAAATTCTATAATTGAAAACAGTTTCTCAGGAAAATTCATAATTCAGAGGCAAACAACACTCCTTAAAGTTTTTTTTTTTTACAGAGATCAACTTAAACTTAGAAAATTGGAGATAAAATATTTACATCAATATGAAGACATGTGCATGCACTCAAAAAGATGGCTCAAGGGGCTAACAATGGTTAAGTGTTTGGGTTTATGTTTGGGTTAAGGGTTTTGAAATGAACACCTCTATCATATTAACAAAAATTTTAGTTCATAAAGCCTTGATTAAGAATTAGAGAGATGTGAAATTAAGTAGATACACACAAATGAAAGAATTTAGGCCTAAATATCCTTCCAACAAGTTTAGTATCTCAATTAAGAGATCTCAAGGTTTAAAACATATAGCACCACTTTCTTAGTGCATCCTCATTTACCTCTCGTTGAAAACATTGAAAATGGGATTAGCCAAAATCAACTATCATTTTAAAATACGGATGAATTTTCAAAAGCACATGTAACACTTTTAAATTTTCAAAATTTCAACACAGGAGTATTAAGAATCTAATTTGGAAATTTGTTGAACTGAGAGAATAAAAACATTTGCTTGGCCGAAAAAAGATAAGGGGGCATGCTTGTCGCAGCGAAGTATGCTTGAGCAAAGTTCCGACATCCTGAGTGATATCCAAGTCCGTGCCCCACAAGGGTTGCATGCTAGAATAGTCAACCACTCAAAAACTTAGTACAAAATTCTTTTTTCATAAGCATATGCATAAATCAGTAATCAAATCAAGCCCATTACAAATACAAAAACACTTGTAGTCATAATTTCATTACATTTCAGAGTCATTTACAAACCTTTCCAACTTGGAAAGTTATTACAAACAAAAATACTCAAATACACAAGTTACAACAATTGTAGAAGACTCAATTACAAAAATAAGAAAATACAAATGCAGACATGAATTGATCCCGACCTTGTACGCAATAGTTATACTCCTGTTTGCCTAACAGGGTTCTCTTTTGAGCCTAAAAAATATTGAAAAAAATTTTGTGAGCTTTTGAGAACTCAGTGAGTGACCATCCTCGATGGCTCACTCAATCACATGACGCATACAACTCATCAAATCATCAAATCAAGTCACATACATTACACATTATAATTATTCACATCATACATATGCAATGCACATGAGACGCATTTTCAATTTATAACTTTTTTGTGACCAAGTGCCTAACTGTCTCATATCTATTGTCGATACCGGGCTCATTGATAACTATCCCGTATGGGACTCATTAATAACTGTCCCATGTCGGGCTCATTAGTAACTGTCCCATATCAGGCTCATTGATAACTATCCCATATCGAGCTAATTGGTAACTATCCCATATCAGGCTTATTGATAACTTTCCTATATCTGTTGGAGATACTGAGCTCATTTTACATAGTGAGCCTTTGGATCTTATGAGATGTTTATCCTGCATTTTCAAATTATACAATATACACATTACACTCTCACATTAATAACTTTTCAAAATTATAAGCATTTATTTATGCACACATGTGGATATGGAATATGTACAATGCATGTTCATGATAATCTCGAGTATCCTATTAAATTTCATCTTATGCTCATTCACATTTCATAATTCAATAACTTATCAGTTCTTTTCTAGCATTACTTGTTCTTATTATCAATTTCTCATTCATTTAAACTAGATACACTTTACTCCTCTTCTTCGAATCATAACTTTAATCAAATGAACCACTTCATCTCCATTTTATGCATGTATTTGGTACTTTAATACCAATAATTCACTCATTAATGTAATTAATAGCATTAAAAGACCAAACAATTATCCAACTCTCATTTTAGTCCCATGTTACTTCCAAAAATCCAAACCTTTGGGTTAATTTTTCCATGATCATTCTGATAAGTAAATGAAGTAATTTGGTAACACTTTTTACTAGAAAAATGTTCCTTATTGTCTTAAGTTTCTAATGACACCATAATCATTCAATTTGGTTCAGTAATATGAAAGTTATACTTCAAATATTTTTGGACTATTCTTATTCTAAAATAATATACTATACACAATTTCCATCCAGAAACTGAACATCTTAGATGTTGAATCAGAATTTGACTTCTTCATATAATTTGTAAGCCTATATCTCTAATTTACTCCACATTAAAATTCATCACATTTGGAACACTACAGTTCCATATATATTCAAACCACTGAAGTGCGTAAAATATTCCTATTTACACTGTTCCAACAGATTCTCACACTTTCATTTCATCAATATTTTTCCAACCAATTTATAATGCTACCAATTTTTGTGGAGAGATAAAATAATGTGTTAGGAATCTATTGGCTCAAGAATCAAGTTATTTGGAGGTCTAAATAAGAATTTATAGGTGAAAGAAGCATGATGGTTCAGCTTGCACAATGCTCTCAGGTATAGAAACTGAACTTAAGCCACAATTAACTATTGAAGAGTATAGTGTTTTGATGCGAATATTAAACATAAGTCATTGAAATTAAGCTCATGGGCATGAGAGGGAAAGATCACAGGCTTGAGTGAGTCATAGGTGTGAGTGTGAGAAGTCACAGGTATGAGAGATAAAGACAAAGATTAGGTGAGAACATACTAGCTAGACCTGTCCACGTTTATCACTCAATCTCTCTTAATTCAGTTAATATGGCTAGATTTTTTAGTGGGGAGATAGAGCAATTTCTTATGAGTCCAATGGTCTAAGTCTTGTATAATTTGGAGGTCGGACGAAAAAGATATAGGCAAAAAATCGAAGGATATTCGTCAGCCTCCCAGTATTACGATTTTCACGATTAACCCTTCAAAGTCGCGATCGCGACTTTCACCTTAAAACCTTTAAAGCCGTTATCGTGCATCATGTGAAAGTTTGAATTTCCTTAGTCACATATCCAACTTCAAACCTCCATAACTTTTGATCCAGAACTCCAAATTTTGCAAACTTTATATCAATGGAAAGGCAAAAGAAAGATCTACAACTTTTATGAAGACTATTTTATCATAATATTCCTAGATCAATACAGTTTAATAAAAAAAGTTTATATCAAACTTTTTACCTCTCTATATCTTTTCTTTGTTTCATTCACAGCCAACTTGTCTACGGGTCTTTCTTCACTAAATTCAACATTTCAATATTCATTTCTAGTTTTCCCACTCCATTTTCATTCAACTAATTCACCACAAATTCACAGTACCCCTAAATATGAAATTTTTCTCAAATTTCTCAAAATCATCACAAACCAAATATCAGTTATTCATCCCCTTCATGTTCTGCACTTCATCATTTTCTATACATTTTCCTATCTCTTTATTCTCTACATTTTTTTAATTCTCTTCCTCTAACTATCATTTGTATGATCTTTCTCACCTCAGACCTTCATCGTACAACTATTCTCCAACTCTAATCTCATTCTTGTTCATCTTTAATAAATTTCAAATTATTCACGTATGTATATATATACAGTGAGAAGAAAACAGAGCATATATGCTTTAATCTTTCGTAACTATTTGTACTCTTCTCATGCATATTTTTGATGATCTTTCTAATTCAAAAATCATTCCTACACTATCTTGTAACATATTTATCCTCAAATCTGAAAAATCAACACATGTTGTATGCTCTGGTTTTTCACACATGTTTCATCACATGTACATTTTCATTTTATAACTTCAACGTAAAAGTAACATGATGCATGTTTCATCTTATCCAACCATAAAGAACCATAAATTTCTTACTTGTCTAAAGCTCCAAAATCTTTGAAATCACGTGATCCCTAGCTTAACAACAGCACCCGATCATCAACAATCAAGAGTTTTAGGGTTAGGTATTTCGGTTATAGTGAAGAAAATAACAAAAAAGAGATGGTGAGTCAAAAGTGAGAGCAAAACTTTCTTTGTGAGGGTGAGAGATTTTTCTTAAAGAATGAAGCTTCCAGAAGATAAATAAAAATCTCGAAGAAGAGACAAGATCCACACAATAACTGGGTCATTCAAATAGAATTGTATAGTAGAACTTAAATAAGGCAAGTGGCACATGTTACTTATCCATTGGTTCAATTCCTAATGCTTCAAACTAGTTTCTCTTATTAAACTAGTTCAACCATCTCCCAAATTTTACTCCAATTGTCTCTAAATTTTCAATATCATTTTCTCAAAAATTCTAAAGTCATCTATAAAATTTCTCCAATATCATTTGACTCTTATTTCTATTTCCTTCCATCAATTTACTCGCTAAATGGCATTCTTCTTAGTCTAATAATACTTAACATTTTTAGAATTTATTCCTAAAATTCACCAAAAATTCAAATTCACTAAACACAATTTCCAATTAAATTTTTAATACACATAAACCATAATTCTCAATAAATCACCTTTCATATATAAGTCAATTATACCTGGAATGTCATTGAATGCATATACAGTCGTTTTAATATGTGCAAAATTTTAAATTCACATGTGTGTATGATAATAATATGCATGAGTATGAAATGCATTTTTCTTAATCTCTCTTTGATCTCACACGTACCAAGTTTTAGGATTCTAACCCTTAATATGGGAACCGGATGTTACATTTCTCCCCTCCTTAATAAATTTCGTCCTTGAAATTCTTATCTGATTGATCAGGAAGGTAGGGGTATGTTTCCTTTTATGCTCCTCCATTTCCCATTTAACTTTATCATTTAAATAATTTCTTCCAATTGACTATAGTCAATGAACTCAATCAATCCTCTAATTATTTCTTCAGATATCACCCTATCTTAACTATTTCTCAATATAGTTCAGGTTACTTAAACTTTTTCACTTAGTAAGCCAATAATACATCTATGTTAGGTCATATCAATATTTCTTAACATACTCACATATCACAAATTATAATTTTGAGACATCTTTATTAAAAATACCTCTCATAAGTTATTGGTCCTATAATCTGAATAACTTCAAGTGAACCAATACAATTTGAGCTTAGTTTATCCTTTTTCCTTGTCTGAGAACTTTTTTATCTCAATATGTGCACGCCTTGACAAGATGCTACTCTTAGAAATATTCTCTCACCTAGTATTTCACATCTCTTTACTTTCAATACACTTAACCCTTGGGTCTATCTCACTACATTTCATAACTTCAATGTTGTCCCACCAAATTCATTCGCCTTTCATATGCCACTTAGTTTTTATTATAAATTCATTTCACTCATCAATAGTACCTCGAATCAATTCTGGCCTTCAACCCTTTTGTAATGACGAATGACTCTTTTTGTCGTATATCGTCTCATGAAGTATTTTAATAACATCATAGTAATAATGATTGACATGCTTAAAGTCAATTAGAACTATACATTGGCCTCATGTTCCTATGAACTCCAATCATATAAGCTTTAAACATATCTCCAACAGTTATGACTATTGATAATTCAAACATTCAGTCACTTGTTTCTACATCCTTAGTAGCTAAATAGCACTTTAGCGTATTCCTACTAGGATGTCTATCTTAGGGTGTTATTTACGCTTTCTCTAATAACATCTTTGCTCATTCATCTTTATCGCGTACACATCCTTCTCATTTCAATCGCAAGGTAACATTTTTCTTATTCGAACTCAAATTTGTTCTCAATTCTTCATTAAAATTCACAATTTTTAAATCCTCAATTTAGGCTTTGTTAATCTTTTCCTATGGGACTGATCTTAAATTCAATAGCTAATAATACTTTGATTTGCCTAAAATTCAACTCAACATCCTGTGCTCTTTATTGTACTTAGTTTGGTAACCTTAATATCTAAATTCGTGATATTTCGTTCTTGAATTTTCTATTCAATACATCAGATTACCACATCAACTTTACTAGGAATTACCTATTTACACAATCAAAATCTTCAAATAACTCTATTCATTGTCTCAACCTTACATTCAGCTCTTTCAAACTCCATAATTACCTCAAACTTTAATGATCTCTATAAATTTCAAATTTTTTCTGTTCATATGAAATATCTCCATGAATGTGAAATCACTATTTTATGCTACATTGGATTTTATCCTAATCTCTTATACAAGCATCATTGTATACTACAAAATTCCCAAATTTAGATGATATAATTAATAGCGATGTTATAATTCCTCAAAATTCTCTGTATATATATTACTTAGGGTTTCTCACTTCATAATTACCTCTATTTTCTTGGGTCTCCCAACATGGTATTTTCGGATACTATTCAACCTAACATTTCATTCAATCAAGCTAAGACTCACTCCTATTGAAATTGACATAGATTTGTTTCTACCTTCATAATATGTAGGATTTCCTTAAGTATCCAAAATATTCTTCTTAAATATTCGAATACATTCAATATCTCATCCATGATCATCATCATTAATTGATCTAATTTTTCTTGATTCACTTTAGCTTTCAATTTCATGATACTGTTAAAGGCATTATTGCTCAAACAATTATAGCCAAAACTCTATGTGCCCTTGATTAGTTCCCTTAATTCCTTAAGTAACTAATTCCTTAATGAGGTAATATTATCTCATGTTAATTCTAATTTCCTAGTTAACTTATTTTCTCGAATGATTTTCTCAATTCATTTGATTTCCTCTAATCTCATATTGACTGGTTCTAATGTTTGCTCATTCATAATAGTTTCTCCACACATTTCAATTTATTTGAAATTTTAACTTCCTATGTTGGTAATACATTCATCAGACCTGATCTGTATATTTTATACTTAATGTCACCTCAAATTCAAGAATCCATCACTTAGTTATATACTTTACATCAACAAAATGCATACACTCACAGTGACGTATTCTGCATCTTATGCTTGAGTTTCGACTAGGATTAGGACTCCAATATTCATCTTTGATCCATTAATAAGCTCTTCTGATTTGTTTCCTCTTTTATTATTCTTAATATAAACTATCTGATCTGTTGAACCTAATTTAGTGAAATTCTTCTTCGAAAGAAGGTTTTTTTCTTCTATCATTTATACTGTTCACGGAATCTTTATCAATCAATTATTTCCATCATTGCTTATTATCCATTCTTAGTAACTCAAGAAGATCAATTCCTATTATTTCTTACGCAGTCATATAGTTCTAGTCATCAAGACTCAATGATGTAGTAGACACGATCACACATGCTTAGGTGTGTATCATCAAAATTATCCCATTTTATCCAAGGATTTATTTTTGACAAATCACAAATTTGTATCTTACTCCAATGACACTTTGATCTTAATTAATCCTAGACAACATTTCTCTCTTTATTCCTGCCACAATCGGGATTTCCTCGCATTAACATATTCTCACATCAACTTTACTCCAATTCTCCAGGATTTACCTCTTTTAGTCCTACATCATGTCATATTGATTCAACTATCATATTGGGTGCATTGACTCTTCTCATTTGATTCATCATCTTTTTATTTATGTCATTTCTATCTCATCTTTCCATTTTCATTTATTTCATCTCCCCTATATATATCCTTAATTGATTTAGAATTACAGAGGTATAATCATCATAAAATTCTAATCTCAATTTCCACTTATATTACAGCGGATTGTAACTCTTGTCACATTAATCAAACAACCACTTCAGTTCCAATTTCATCTCCTTAAGATTCATAAAGATTTCTATTTTCGTTACACTCTACTTGTACACTTTAATTCCATCATTTCTACTTATCTCCCTATTTTCCTCACACAATTGATAACAATATATTCACTTCTATATTACCTTCGAGGGTATACCATCACACTACAATATTGATATCATGTTCCATAATACATCCACCAATATAAATGTATTGAATCTCTATCTATCATATTGAACCATATACTATTTCTCCTTTCTAATTATCCAGAACTTTCATTTTCTCATGTTCTGAAAGAGCATCATTTTACTCATTAATTCTATCATCTCAACTCTTAACACATGCTCATGCATGTGACTCAGACTGGGATCAGTTCCTACTATCTACTATGACATGACAAAAATGCATGTACCTTGACACATATTTTAGAAAAACACTCATTTAAGATACTAATTCTAGGCTCTGATACCGTATTGTAGCACCCCACCCTCTCGAGACACTTACCCAACATCCTGAGTTATATCCGAGTTCGTGGCCTGCAAGGGTGGCATGCTAAAACAGTCAACCACTTAAAAACTCAGTACAAAATGTCTTTTCATAAGCATATGCAAAAATCAGTAATTAAATCGGGCCCATTACAAATACAACAATACTTGTAGTCATAATTTCATTAAATTTCGGAGTCGCTTACAAACCTTTCCAACTTGGAAAGTTATTACAAATAGAAATACTCAAATACACAAGTTACAACAATTGTAGAAGACTCAATTCGATACAAAAATAAGAAAATACAAATGCAAATGTGAACTGATCCCGACCTTTATCTTTCACTTGTATGTAGTGATTATACTCTCATTTGCCTAACAGGGTACTTTTTTAAGCCTAAAAAATATTGCAAAATTTAGGTGAGTTTTTGCGAACTCAAGGAGTGACCATCCTCGATGGCTCAGTCAATCATATAACACGTACAATTCATCAAATCATCAGATCAAGTCACATACATTACACATTACAATTATTCACATCATGCATATACAGTGCACATAAGACTCACTTTCAATTTATAACTTTATTGTGACCGAGTGCCTAACTATCCCATATCCATTGTATATACCAAGCTCATTGATAACTGTCTCATATAGGGATCATTGATAACTATCCCATATCGGGCCCATTAGTAACTGTCCCATATCAGACTCATTAATAATTGTCCCAAATCGAGCTTATTGGTAACTGTCCCATATCGGGCTCATTGATAACTGTCTCGTATCTGTTGGAGATACCGGGCTCATTTTATATAGTGAGCCTTTGGCTCTTATACATTTTCTAAGCTCTAGGCTCTTTTTCACATACTGAGCATTAAGCTCTTTTTTGGTGGCTACTTCGATCATAACTGCCTTTATCTTTTATGCATTCATGTAATGAAATGCATCACATATATTCAGTCAATTGAAAGTGTTCAATATCACACAATCATATTCACTATCACATTCTCATCGGACCTTAGTCCGACATTCAACATTTGAGTTGAGAAAACAGTTATTCCATCCAATTCACATTCAATGAGAACTTTGATATCTCATTCACATTTCATAATCATCGGACCTTCTGT
>JANSVA010423175.1:0-20394 GCA_025504915.1 Erythroxylum reticulatum | reverse complement strand
TTAAATTAAAAAGTTGAAACTAAACCAAAAATTTTGTTAATTTTAATTTTTTAATTATTGATTTTGGCACTATACTCCTCCGATGTAGTATACTTCTTTTTTACATGTTTCCGATCCGGAGTTTGAAAAAACATTTATATATGAGGGAGTGATTTCTGTTTTCTTATCTAGAATAAAGAAAAAATAGCACAGTAAAAAGACAATTGGTTCGCCGTCATCTTTGAGTTTTGGTTTTGTTAACTTAGTTGAGATATTGCTTATATGTTTCTAATATGCTATACAGTTACTAATAAATATAAATAACAGAAGTGGCCCTGGGTGCAAGGTGACAACAGGAGAAGGAGATGCGTATGGCATTGCTACATATACTTGAAAGAAACACACAGCTGGTGGATACAGAAAAGAAATCTAAATCCTAATTAAGGGGCCAAACTTTTCAGATTACGAAGAGAAAATCTAAATCCTAATTAACATGACTGTTTGTTGGAAATGTGAACAAAAAGAACAGAACAACGAACAAGGCAAAGAAGGCGATTTAACATCAAAGCTAATCTATTCATTGTCTTGCATGATATTAGACATTACCTTGTAATTTACTCAATCACACTTCCCCTTGGCATGAGTGGATAGACAAGATAAAACTTGTCCGTTGTTTCACAATGGCCAACCAGTTTAATTACACTCAAGTACTTATTTCTGCCTGAGAAAAATAGGAAAGAAGATTAATGTTATTCGTAAATTCGGTTTAAACAGGGAAGATTAGAAAAGCGGAGAATGCGGCTCCCGCGAGATGTAGCTCCGGAGGTAGTGACGGCGATGGTGGAACAGAAACAACCTAGGTACAAAAGGAGTTTGGTACTTGGGAACTTTAAAAAGGTCGTAGGGACTCTAGCTGATTTTAAAGATCGTATGAAGAGAAAGTTTTTCTGTTTATCCAAAGCTTCCCCATCAGGGACGGCAGGGTAAATAATACAAAAGAACTGGACTTTCTATAGCCGTAGCAGCTGGCGAATTGCTAAAGAATTTAAAGTTGTTAGCTATGAAGAAGGTGGCGAAATGGAGTGGTTTCTTACCGTCCTCCTTGAGAATCGGCTGACTGACAGTGGCCCGCATGAAGCCCCACATGTCTTAACTTGATGAAAGATGAATGAGTAGAACAAATACTAAAACATGAAACAACGAAATTGGCAAGATGTGATCTATATCGACAAGTGAAGTGCGCAGTGTAAAACAGTATGTAGCAGTTCTACGTCGAGGTGAGGGGAAGAAAGCAGGGAAATTTCTTTTTGTAGGTGCGAAGAGCAAATACTTGAGAGCCAATCAGAATTATATCTCTTTTTAACTTTTCGACAACTGATCACTGGGTTCCTAAATTTGCGTCTCGTCAGCGCGAGTGATGTTTTTGGTGTTTTAGAAGATAATCTTATGTGGGGTTGGCTTTTTTTATATTGTTTTCTTTAGATGATTTTACGCGGGGTAGGGTTGGCGTTAGGAGTTCTTTAAAGGTAATTCTATGTGGGGTTGGCTTCTTGATCATTGAGCTATGGTGTCAGCGTAATGGGAACGATAGTCTTACTTTGTTTACGAGTAAGACATAAGATTACATGTCCAACACTAGCCATCCTCTCTTTTCTTAGATGTCGTGGGGTTTTGATGTTTTCAATGGCTTTTAGGGAATTTTAGGATACAAAGATATGACGTTGCGAAAGTGACCAATCTAATGTACGTACGCGCGCCCTCTTCTTTTTCTACACATATAAACAAAAGGAATGATGAGGGTTAGGACTTTCGCGTGTTTAGCGAAGTCAATGGGGTCAAGAAAAGCAAGAACCAATAGTTAGAAGGCACTTATGGCTGAATCAGAGGTAAGATCCATCATACTTATACTCATCTTCTTTCTTTGTTTCAGTTTTTTAGCACACACTTCCTAGATCTGGTTTAGTTCTTTCTAACAAGGATCTTTTCTTTTCTTTTCTTTCTTCAACATCTCCAATAGCCAGATCTAATGCTGTTCTGGAAATTTATTAAATGCTGCTTTCGACTCTTCTTTTTCCCCATGATTAGTTTTAATTAACCTGTATTTAGTTAGAAGTTTCTATTTTAATATGGATGCGATGTTGCTTCTTCCCTGTTATATGGGATCTGCAAAATTTCAGATATGTATGGCTGCTTCTGTCTTGATTTTCACTTGTTTTCAGTTTGAGCTTTAATTGTTAACCAATATATATATATATATATATATATATGTCGAGTTCAGTGATGACCGTCCCTTTTGGGGAGTCACAGTTATTTTAATTCTTTTGTTCATTAGCTTGTATAAATACTGAGCTAAAGCTCTTCTTTGAGACAGGAAGAAGTATATCGAATTTTCCATTGTTTTATAGCAAACTCTAAAATTAACAGAGCTCGGTTCTTGGTAACAGAGAATAGGAGAAGAGATTTTGCTTTGGAGCAAACTATGTGATTACAAAATGAAGGATGTGCTGGACGAAAAGAGTTAAAAAGTAAAAAGGGACTTTTGATATCATGCTCAGAGAAAGGTTGGTTGGGCCAAGTCATCAGTGGAAGTGGTGGTTTTTATGATAATATTGGAAAGGAAATAGAGAGTAGGAGAAATTTCTCTGGCTTTACCATAAAAACGAGATGGGAAAAAGGGACATAGTTTTTGTTCTATTTCTGAAACAATCACACTTTTCTAAAGGAAGGACCAGCTTGCTTGTCGCTTCAGGTAAAATAGGAGCCAACGAATCTTAAATCAACCAGGTTGCCAGGTAATGTTAAATTCTTTCAGACAGCGGCATTTGTTCATAACTACTCTCCTTACCAACTGGAGGGGGATTGTTGCAATATGTGTACTGGTTACGGTAACATATATAGCATTGGGATTCTTTAATTTCCTATGTTTCCAGCATCAATGTAATGAAATGCGTTTGACCGTCTAATATGTTACTACAATTTAATTGTCGTTTAATTCATGTTCAAGTAATATGTTTTTTCGGCTTCTTCCCGAGCCCAATTTTATGTGGCAATGTTTTTCAAGTCCAAATCCTCTATTTAATATAACTATATATCTTATTCTGTCTAATTGAATTATTCTTCATTTTTAAACACTTTATTACTCTTCTCAAACTGCATAGCTTATGAGCCAAGCCGAGTTAACCGATATCCTTTGTCATCTTCCTTGTATCATCTTCTTCATATCATCTTCTTCGTATCAAGTCCCCCTTTGTTCTCTTCGTCTCCTTCCTACCCTTGTAAATTTATCACAGAATTAGGGAAAAAGATGGAGCATGAATAACAATGAAGCATTGGCAGTGCTGACGTACTCTGCATTTTCTTTTTAACACTACAAAAATCGCCCTCTTATCATCTCACTACGAGTCTCTTTGCCCCACTTTCTAACACCTTGTAAAACCCAACTCAAATTGCCTAATCTGAACCACATCAAATTATGCGACATTTAGGACGATTTCTTTCTGGGATGAAGATGGAAAAGGAATGACGAAGACTAAATTTATACAACCATTAATATTTTGAATTAATTGATGCAATTATACTACTAATGTAACGTTAACATAAAATGTAATAATTGAAATTAAGAAATAAATGTAAAAAGAGTGGATATTAGCGATAAATTTTTTTATATTTATTTATTTGAGCATTAACGAATTAAAATGAAATTGACAAATTACAAAAATACAATATTAATATATTCATTAAAAATAAAAGTACCCTAATGACGATTATAATCGATAACTATGTGTCATTTCCAAAGCAATGTTTAACTAAGATTACCCTCTGGAAAGCTAACAACTGCACAGCCTACACTTTGAACGTAGTATCAGTAGTTTTTTCTGGTTGAAGCTTTTCTTCAAACAGTTTCTCAACTGGTTTCTTCTATTCCAAGAGAGAAAAGTTGATAGCAGAAATCTGGAAATTTTTGTTTGATCATGAACTTGGAAGATTGTAAACTAAAGATTCTTCTCAAGGGTTGAAGTGTTTGGTTAATGTTTTGGTGTTTTTGTGTGGAATTTGGGTAGTCTCTTGATCATAATCTCTCAAAAGAAATTTTGTTTTCTTTTTCTCTGTACAACACTATTCTAATGCAACTCCATAGAAAAACGATCAACTCAAAATAAAACCACAAAATGATAATCTACTTTCGTTCACTGAAAAATGATAACAAGCTTCTTCTGTATATATTTCCACACACTCTATCGAATATAAGAAGAAGATGAGCTTTTATATCAGCTCCTACAAAATTTTCTAATCACCTTAGATCAATGGCTGAAAATAAAAATAAACATTTGATATGAGGAACAAGATTTTGACATGTTTCTTGCTCTCATTTGTTTAGTAAAACAATATAAAGTAAACATTACTGTCTAATGCATGATAGAATCTGACACGCAATGACAACTAATAATATTGGAGGGCTGCAGAGGAATAATGCTCTGATGATTGCAAGGACCAAAAATGTATGCATAGAGTACAAACTAAACAAACATTGATCAATTCTGATGATGATGGAAATTTTGTTATGATTTCTTCTACTTCATTGATTTTGTTAAAAAAACTTCTTCAGAGCTTCATTGAAACAATTGGATCCTGCTTCAAGTTTTCTTTCTTTAACTGATTCGAAATCACCAAATTCTACATTTGCGTCTTATGTTTTGGTTCTTCAACCGTGAGATCTCCATTGTCACTTCTTTAAGCTTTTTCTTCATTCTTTCTGCTTTGATCTTCAATCATCTGACCTTTATTTCTTTGATCCATGTACTTCTGAATTATTCCTAAGATCATTATCTCTAGTTTCCTTAAAATCTTAGGAATCTTCTACTTCTTCTTCAAACTTCCTTTCCTCTTTACTTTGACTGACATAGCTAAGTCTTGCACAAATTTTAATATTGCAAGCTGTATAACAACATAATTCAACAGCTCTTCCTTTGTTTTGTGGAGCCTGTATACCTATCATTTTTCTCAATGCTTCAAATCTCCATCTTGGCAAAGCTTTGGTGAATAAATCTGCCAGCTAAAAACTTGACCTACAAAATGCCATTTTGATCTCTTTCTTTTCAATTAGTTCCCTAACATAGTGATGCCTAACTCTCATGTGCTTGGTTTTCATGTGATCTATAGGTTTTCTGCCATGGTGATTTTAGCACTAGAATCACAATAAATGGTCACACATTTGTCCTTTAACTCTCTTATATCAAACAAAATTTCTATACCCACTGGGCTTGCTTAGCAACCAAGTTTACAGCTACATACTCTGCCACTGTTGTTGACTATGTAACACTCTTCTGCTTCTTAAATCCCTATTCCCATACTACAGCAATATCCACTTCTGCTCTTGCACTCATCACCTCCAGCATAACTAGCATCACTAAAAGTGTACAGCTCTACCTTTTCTCCTTTTCCATACCAAATTCCATATTCCACAATATGCTTAACATACCGAAGTATCCTTCTAGCATATATGGCATACTGTCTAGGGATTATGATTAAAACTAGCCATGATGTTTATAACACAAGCAATATCAGGCCTAGATGCACTCAGATACAATAAAGATCCTATCATGCTTCTATAATAAGTTGTATCAAACTGTTCACCTGGTTTCGTGGCTTTCAGTTTCATTTGATGCTTCATTAGAGTTGCCATACCACCACTATCCTTCAAGCTGAACTTCTCAAGTAACTCCTCTGCATACTTTCTCTGATGAATGAAGATTCCATCACTTCTTTGATCTATTTCCATTCCCAAGAAATATCTCATTTCTCCTAAGTCTGTCATCTGAAATTCAGACTTCCTCAGATCTTTGAAGTCCTCTATAAGCTTGTTCTTAGTTCCTATTATCAGTAAATCATCATCATACAAAGAACATATCAGTTTTTCTTCATCATTATTTTTCACATACAATGTAGCTTCACTCTTGCTTCGTTTGAATCCATTTTGCATCAGATAACCATTAATTCTTGAATACTAGGCTCTTGGAGCTTGTTTCAGTCCATATAAAGTCTTCACCAGCTTGTAAACTTTCTATTCTTGTCCAGGTAACACATATCCTTCTAACTGCTTCATACACACATCTTCATCTAGCATTCTATTGAGAAAAGCACTTTTCACGTCCATCTGGTGTACTTTCCAACCATTGTTTGCTGCCAATGCCAACAATAATCTCACTGTATCTAGCCTTGCTATTAGTGCATATGTCTCAGTGTAGTTAACTCCATATTCCTACTTACATCCTCTTACAACAAGTCTAGATTTGTATTTGTTGATAGACCCATCAGGATTCAACTTCTCGCTGTAAACCCATTTAAAGTCCATAACTTTAGTTTCTGGACTTGGTAAATCAACCAACAACCAAGTTCCATTCTCCTCTATAGCTTTTATCTCCTCATCCATTAGACATTGCCATACTCCTCATCATTCTGTAATTGTTAATGCTTCATCTGTTTCTTCTTCATCTGCATCACTGTACCTGAAATCAAACAGAAGGTTAGTTTCATTATAAATTGAGGCTAGATCCCTCTCCTTATTAGCACTGTCAGAATTGAAAATCTCCTCCTAAGATTATACGCTCAATTCATCATTTTTAAAGCTAGGTGACTTCTCTTGAGTTCCATCACCTCCTGTGGTGTTTGAGCTATGTGGTTCTGACTGAGATGCCTCCTCCTACTCCTCCTGAGATCTTTATGAGTGTGATCTTAACTGTTAAGCTATTTAAGGGTCAGATGTCTCATCTCTTGAATCGTCTAAATCATCTACAACTATCATCTCCTGATATGAACTTTCAGTTATGTTCTCATCAATGATTGGTTCATTTAATGACATTTCAATTCCAACTCCTCCTGGTTTTCTGACAATAGATTCTCCCCACTTCCATCCTTCATTTTCATCAAACTTTACATCTTTGGACATAAGCATTTTCTCAGTTTCTGGGTTATAAATTTTATACCCCTTAGATTCTGCATTATATCCCATCATAACTCCCTTAATTGCTTTCTTATCCAACCTTCTAACATCAGGAACATGCATATAGGTTATACACCCAAACACTCTTAAATATTGCATTTTCGGTTTAACACCAAACCAGACTTCAAAAGGGTTTTTTTTTCCTTCAGTGCTCTAGTCTTCATTCTATTTTGCAAGTAAACTGTTGTACAACATGCTTTTGACTAAAATCTTCTAGGTACTTTCATTCCAAACATCATTGATTTTACCATCTCCGCTATGATTCTGTTATTCCTTTCAAAAACACCATTCTACTGCGGTGAGTATGGAACTAATAATTGATGAAAAACTCCTTCTTTCTCAAAATAGGTCGTCATTTCATTTGAAATATACTCTTCTCCTCTGCCACTTCTCAAACATCTCACTCTCTCTCCATATTGGCTCTCAACTTTTGCTCTCTATACATTAAAAAATCCAAACACTTGGTCTTTACTTTTTATAAAATAAATCCAAGAATATCTAGATACATCATCAATGAACTCCACATAATATCTATTTCCTCCAGTTGATGTTATATCCATTGGACCACAAACATTTGAATGTACCAGTTGCAGCCTCTCAGTAGCTCTCCAATCACTAGCTGGAAAAAGTAAAATGTGACCTTTTCGCTTTGTACATGGTTCATAAACTGTTTTCAACTTACTACTCAATTGAGGTATTCCATGAACTAATTCATTTATTTGCATTTCAAGAATATAATCCAAGTTTGCATGTCCATACCTTATATGCCACAGTTGAGTTAATTATGTCACTGGAACAGTAGCAAATGCTCCATCCACCTTTGTCATTTTGATTATAAAGATTATGTTCACCATTGAAATTTTATGTACCAGCTCTCCTTGTACATTGAAAATTTTGCACATCTCATCTTCAAAGTAGACTTTATACTTATTCTCCAAGAACTGAACAACACTTAGCAAATTTTGATCAAGTTATGGGATATAATATACTTCCTTAACCGCTGTATTTCTAGCCTTTGTAGCCAATTCAACTGCTCCTTTCTAAAATATAGGTATAAGTTTTCCATTTCCTATCTTTACCACAAGATCTGTGTTAGCATCCTTCTCAACAAAAGCTTCTCTTCTCTTTATCATATGGTTGGAACAACCACTGTCTATCAACCACTCACTTTGTTTCTCATCTTTTACTTCAGCTACACAAATTTCATCAACAGAATTGATATTTGTGGTTTCTTGACAGGTTTCTACTACAAACACACTTTTTTCTATAATAGGTTTTTCTGGTAGTTTTCTGGTATATGAAGGTCTAGGTTGAGTGTTTGGAGTGTTTTCTAGGTTATTTTGGTGATTTGTGTTCAGATTGTGGATGAGGCAAGGTATTGTTAACCGGGTATGTAATTTGAGGTTGTTGGCTTGGTAAGTTTGCTATTTGTGTTTGTATGGCTTGGTAAGGCATCTGGTATGTTAAAGCTGGGTGAGATGTGTAAGACTGAGTTATTCGAGGATGAGATATGTGAGGTTGAGATATCAGAGGCTGTGATGTGTGTGCAGTTCCAAAATTTGTAACATAGTGTGCATGGTAAACTTGTGGTGCAGAGGTGTTTTGGTAAGGTTGTGTTTCAAATGGCATTTTATTTGGTAAGGTGTTTTGTCTCTGTGAGGGGTGTGTTGGTGGTGGTTTTCTAAAAATAGGACTTTGAGGATTTTGTTGTTCTTGCATCTACCTTTCATAGCTCACTATCTTTGAATGTCCCCTTTTCTTACAATAGATACAATCTGCATTCTCATTCCAGCAGTACTTTTCAGTAGTATGGTTATTCTTTCCACAAAATCTACAATTTGGAAACATCCTCCATTTAGCTGCTCTAGGTCCACTTTGGATTCTATTGATGTTGTTTCCAGGATATTGGTTGGGGTTTTGGAAATTTTGTGAATAATTCTGGTAGGGTATTTGTTGAGGGAATTGGGTTTGAGAATATAATTGGGGTATCTGATACTATATTTGGTTCTGATAGGACTGGTTTTGAGGATATGATGTCAAGTGGTAAGGATTTTTGTTGTTTTGTAGCTGGTTTTGTGTGTATTGGTCCATCTATGTTCATGAAGTATTTGATTCAGCAAGACTTTGGTTCTGGTTTTGTGTTTGGGTATAAGTTGGTGGGTTTTCAGGTATCTTAAACCGTTCTGCCTTTAGTGCATACTCTTCTCCTTCTCTCCTAATCCCATACTTCTCCTCATGCATTTCTAGCACATTAAAAACTTGCTCCAAAGTCACTAAGTCTGGATCATTATTAAACTGCCACTCCACTAGTGCTATGCTAGCTTGCAGCCTTAAAGGCAGTCTGCTTAAGATCTTATCAACCAATCTCTCATTGCTAGAATTCTCACCAAACTCCTTCAGCTACTGCATAGAACCCATAAATCTAAATTTTGCTGCTGCTGCATTCTCTTCATCCTTTATTGAGAAAATTTCAAAATTTCTCATCATTACTTGTTTCTTCAATCTCAATGACTATGATGAGCCTACATGCTCCAACTTCAGTATATCCCATGTTGGGACGTCGCCATCGTGGTTCACGTGTCTGAAATCCTAAGTGACATTTGAATGCGTGCTCCACAAGGGTGGCGATCCCCCACCAAGACAAACATCAAAATAACGCTCTTATTCTATTTAAGGACAAATTTATTTGGGAAAACCCCAATCTTATAGCACCTATCTTGATGCAATTAGCAAAACTGTTAGTTGGGAGAACGGATTAATACCATCTTAAGTTGGTTTTAAAGAAGACTCTGAGGTCTTCAAATTCCATGAAGACCTTGAAGGCGGATTCTATCGTCTGAAGGTCAAAAATGGAGCAGATAATAGCACCAAATGAATAGTGTACAGAAGGAGAAGTTTAGGTTACAAATGAAGAAAACAGACGGAGCAAAATGACAAACGAATGGTAAAGACAGACGAAGCTGAAAGACAGACGCATGGCAAAGGTAGACGAAGCTAAAAGACAGACGCATGGGAAAGGCAGACGAAGCTGAATGACAGACGAATGGCAAAGGCAGACGAAGCTGAAAGACAGACGAATGGGAAAGGCAGACGAAACAGAATGTTCAACTTAAGGCGAAACAAAATTCAACTTAAAACGATATAGATGGTCAACTTAAGACGAAGCAAAAGTCAACCTAAGATGGTTGACGTCATCTCAGACGATATAATATCATCCCAGATGATACATTCCTTAAGATGGAGCGTCTTCACAAACGATACAACTCTTAAGACGAATGATGTCATCACAGAGAAGATGATGTCTTTACAGACGATACCTCTCTTAAGACGAATTGTCCTTACAGATGATAAATCTCTTAAGACGAATGATGTCATCATAGACGATATAAAGTCATTACAGATGATACGTCTCTTAAGACGAAGCATCTTTACAGACGATACCTCTCTTAAGACGAATGATGTCATCACAGATGATATGATATCATTACAGGCGATAAGTCTCTTCAGAAAAATGATGTCATCAAAGATGATATGACGTCATTACGGACGTTACGTCTCTTAAGACGAAGCGTCTTTACAGACGATACCAAGGTATACTCCTAAGCATAAGCATCTCCCCTTCTAAGGACTATAACTTATGACCCAGAAGTTTGAAAATTCTGTACTATATACCGTTGGAAAGCTAAAAGAGAGACCTACAACTTTCCAAAAGGCACATTTGCCTATATCAGCCTAGATTAATTTAAACCTTCCTTTGAAGTTTGAACACGACTTTTCCCTTATGGAACTTAAAAATGCAATGCACAAACTTAAAAGAGAGTCATGGTAAAAAATGCAATTATATTTCATTTGCATCAACAAATAAGAGTCTTACAAAGCTTTAGCGGGCATTTCAAGCTGCAAATGCATTAATATCTTAAAGTTCCAAAATACAAAAGGTACATAATTCATAATTTGCTCAAAATGCAACTAAAGCCTCTCTTTACAAAATTTGCTTCAAATACAAAATATAAAAAAACTTGAAGTGATGCCTTGACCCTTGTCTACTCGATATCTTGCTCGTCACCTGGATGTGGGGGAGGAAAAGGGGGGTGAGTTTAAGCCCGTGGGTAACAATTTATAATTGGTAATAAGCAAAAACCTTTATGAAGTCCTTTCCTATACAGAAATTTATGCTATTGCAAGTTATATATGCATCACTTTTGGCAATTTATCATGAGCACGTAAACATATCAAAATGGTTCAGGTGGATCCAAAACAGAACGTGCTACACATTTCCCATAAGGGTCTTGTGTAGCCATGAACTTAGGGGAGTCCATGGAGCAGCTCCATGCCACTAGCGAGTAGGAGGGATAAGCCTTTTTGTCAAAGTGCACTTGACTTAACTTAGGGGACCACCATAAACCCACATAACATGTAAAGCATATTGCCTAAAAAGGCATATTTCGGAAACTTGGATTCTTAAGCTTGATATCTTTTCAAAAATCTTCATATGTCAAACAAACTTTATATGCAAAACATGCAGCACATTCTCGAAACATTCAAGGCTTAATAAATGTACATTTTTCTGAAGTAGTAGAAAATATTTATTTCCATTTTCTTGAAAGATACGTTGATGGCTTATTATTCAACTATAAAAAATAACCCACCTTGAATCTCCTTTCTTGAAAACTTGTTCAAGGATGTCTCTCCTCTTGCTCCTTTTGCCTTCTTTCAATATAAATAAAACATCATTTAAATAGAACTCCAATCGGAAACTCAAAGAAACCCATGCATGAATTGATCGTAGAATACTTAAACCCATGCATTTTCTGCACTCTTATAATAAAAATCTTTCTAAGACTCCAAAAGATGTAACATAAGCTTACCTTAAGTCTTCACCAGTTAATGAATTTCTTGACTCTAATGGAAGCTCTAATCTTCCTTTTTCTTTTTCCCTCTTTGATAACTCTCAAAATCTTTTTTAAAGGCTTAGTAAAATTAAATCCTAGCTCAACTCTCCTTTCTCTCTCTAATACCGACACTCTCTCTCCCTTCTTTCTTACTTTTTGTCTTCTCTCTTTTCTCTTCTTCTTCACCAACGTTTTTGTCTTCTAAAATACAAGCCTACAATTCCTTCTTCCTGTTTTGCCCTTCCTTCAATGCTTTAAGACTTTATAATTTAATTGATGTTCCAACAATGCCCCTTATGAAATGTTATCATTCTAATACTTTATTTCCCTTAACCTATAACATAATATCTTACTCACATTAGCATGCTAATTAACTCTAACATAATTTAATCTAGAAAAACCCTAAAATTAATTTAATCATGCTTATTCATAAAAGAATTTCAGGGGCCAACATTTCTCCCCCTCTTAAAAGAATTTTGTCCTTGAAATTTTTACCTGAGTCATTGAAGAGTTATGAGTAGTTCTCCCTTATGGCTTCTAAGGGCTCCTACACGGCCTCTTCTACAGAATAGTTTCTCCACAAGACTTTTACTAATTGAATCGTATTGTTCGTGAGGACTTTTTCCTTAGTGTCTAAGATCTCTACTAGAATCTCCTCATAACTCAAATCATCTCTTTACTGAACCTCAGCAGTCTGAATAATGTGAGAGGGATCCTATCTATATCTAATTAACATAGACACATGAAAGACATCATGTATCCGTGATAATTTCAGTGGCAACGCCAAAATATAGGCTAGTGGTCTAATCCTCTCAAGAATTTCATAGGGACCCACATATCTCGGACTCAACTTGCCCTTCTTGCTGAACCTCATGACCCCTTTCTAAGGAGTCGTCTTAAAGAAGACTTTTTCACCGACTTCATACTCCATCTCCTTTCGATATGCATCAGCATAACTTTTCATTCTATCCTGGGCCGCTTTAAGCCTTTGTTTAACTAACTTGACCTTCTCAACTGTCATCTGAATTAACTCTGGTCCTATTAGTTTCATTTCTCCTTCTTTATCCTAGCATATAGGAGTTCTACATTTCCTCCCATACAACGCCTCATAAGGAGTTATTTGAATGCTCGAATAGTATGAATTATTGTAAGCAAATTCGACCAGTGGTAAATGTTTGTCCCAAGCTTTTTTAAAATCCATAACACATGCCCTAAGCATTCCTTCAAGTGTCCGAATGGTCCTTTCAAATTAACCATTTGTTTGGGGGTGAAAAGCTATGCTAAATTTTAACTTGGTCCCCAGAGCCCCTTGTAAGCTTCCCTTAAATCTCGAAGTAAACCGAGGATCCCTGTCATAAACTATAGAATCTAGAATCCCATGTAATCTTACTATCTCACCAATATACTTCTTTACTATTACTTGTAGAGAATCAGTCTATTTAATTGCCAGAAAATGGGCTCACTTCATCAATCGATCAACAATGACCCATATGACATCATGCTTCCTACTGGTCTTGGACAAACACATCAGAAAATCCATGGTTACTCTTTTTCACTTCTACTCAGGAATGCACAATGGTCTTAACTTTCCTGAAGGTGCCTAGTGTTCAGCCTTGACTTGCTGACACACTAGACACTTACTTACATACTCTACTACATCCCTCTTCATGCCTTTCTACTAGAAATGCTCTCTAAGATCTTTATACATCCTGGTGCTACCTGGGTCCATGGCATAAGGCGTATTGTGTGCCTCATCCAGTATCTCATCCTTCACCTCCTTGACATTTGGGATACAAAGCCTATTCCCTACAGTCATGAGTCCATCATCCCTCACCACCACTTTAGACTTCTTGCCATTCTGAATTTCTTCTCGGAGCTTACTCAATTCCACATCTTGTGCTTATAACTCCCTAACCTTCTCTCGGAGTATCAGTCGCACTGTGAAGGTAGCAACAATACAATCAGGTTCCTCCTGCTTCAAACTTATCCTAAGCTTAGCCATCTCTTCCAATAACGACAGATAAACTATCTGAACATGGGCTATTGAGGATTTCCTGCTTAAGGCATCCGCTACCACATTCGCCTTTCCTAGATGGTACTCAATCAACAAATCATAATCCTTAAGTAACTCAATCCACCTTCTCTGTCTCAAATTTAGCTCTTTTTGACTCAGTAAGTACTTAAGACTTTTATGGTCAGTAAAGATCCTCATCTAAACCCTATACAGATAATGTCTCCAAATCTTTAAGGAAAAAATCACTGCTGCCAATTCCAAATTATGGGTCGGATAATTCAACTCATAAGGCTTCAGTTTCCTTGAAGCATAAGTTATCACCCTGTCTCCTTGTATCAATACACAGCCCAGACCCTTTCTTGAGGCATCACTGTACACTATATAACCCTCATCTCCAATAGGCAAAATCAGAATTGGAGCACTTATTAATCTGCGCTTGAGCTCCTCAAAGCTTTTCTGACATTCCTCACTCTAGATAAAATTATGATTCTTCCTCAATAACTTTGTCATTGGAGCTGTTATCATAGAGAATCCCTTAATGAATCTCCTATAATATGCTGCCAAATCAAAAAAGTTCCTTACCTCTATTACTATCTTGGGTGTATGCCAATTTACCACAGCTTCAACCTTCCTTAGATCAACATGTACCTCATCTTTCGAAATCACATGCCTAAGGAATATCACCTTATGAAGCCAAAACTCACACTTACTGAATTTAGCATAAAGTTCCCTCTTCCTCAATGTCTGCAACACAATCCTGAGATGCTGCTCATGTTTCGCTTCATTCTTGGAATACACCAGAAGGTCATCGATAAACACTATGACAAACTGATCTAGATATTCCTTGAAGAACTTATTCATAAGGTTCATAAAGCAGCTGGAGCATTGGTTAGTTCGAAAGGCATAACTAGAAACATGTAATGCCCATACCATATTCTAAAGGCCTCTTCTTTACATCAGACTCTTTAATTATGAGCTAATGATAGCCTGACCTGAGATCAATCTTGGAGAAAATCCTTGCTCCCTACAATTGGTCAAACAGATCATTTATCCGGGGCAGAGGATACTTGTTCTTAATAGTCACCTTGTTAAGTATTCAATAATTAATGCACATGTGCCATGTTCCATCCTTCTTCTTAACAAACAAGACTGGCGCTCCCTAGGGTGACGAACTAGGCCTTATATACCCCTTCTCTAGTAGTTCTTCCAACTGTGCCTTAAGCTCCTTCAGCTCCGCTGTAACCATTCTATAGGGTGGTATGGAAATGGGTGTGGTTACAAAAATTAAGTCGATGACAAACTCGATTTCCCTCACCAATGGCAAACCAGGTAAGTCCTCTGGGAACACATCTGAAAACTCTCTCACAATCGAAAAATCCTCCAACGTCCCTTCATTCACATCAGTGTCCACAACATGCGCCAAGAAGGCTTCACAACCCTTTCCCATCTTTCTGTCAGCTAGCAAGGCTGAAATAATTCTTGGTGATGGCGTTTTCCTGTCCCCCCTGAAAATCACCTTCTCACTGTTTCTCAGATCAAACTCAACCTCCTTAAGGCCACAATCCAACTTCACATGATATTTCTCTATAATATCCATCCCCAGTATGACATCTAGCGCCTTTAGATCTAGGGGTGGTAAGTCTATTACCAGTTAAGAACCCTCGAAGAAAAGCTTACAATCCCTATACACTTGACTTATAATCACATTTCTCCCTAGAGGAGTACTTACAATTAAAGGACTACCCAAAGGCGTCAAATCAAAATCATGTAATGTCATGCTTGTAGAAACAAATGAATGCGTGTAGCCAGAATCAATCAACAAATATATTACATAATTGAATAAGTAAGCCATACTTGTGACAACTTCATGTGCGGCTACAGCTTCCTCTCTAGTCATAGTGAACACTCTTGCCTGAGCCTAAACCCTTAGCCTTCCTAGAGGAATAGCCTTCCTCGCAGCTCTAGAACTGCCCACTTCAGTGATTGGCCTAGTCCCCACTATTTCTGCTCTCTTGGGGACTTGCAACTGTGACCCCTCTTATTTGGTTGCTTGAGGAAAATCCCTAATCAAGTGTTCCCTCTCCCCGCACCGGAAGCATGCTCTAAGTACCCTAAAGCACTCTCCTTTTTGAAGCTTCCCATAATGCTCACATTGAGGGTTTATGTATCTGCTATTCCTCATCCTTCCAGTGCCTGTCACACTTGAGGCTTGCCCTGTGGCTGCTATTGCTTGATTGCTCTTGGTAGGGCCACTGCTTCCCACTTCACTCTGAGTAGGGTGACCCCTTGTACTCGTCTCAGGCATTGGAGCACTCATTCGCTTCTTAAAAGACTGGTCCCTATTCTTCCTCTTCCTTCTCACTTCATTCTTTATATTCTCCAGTTTCTCAGCCTGGAGTGTAGCATCTACCAGTTGCTAGTAGTGACAGAAATTGTAGATCAATACTTTCTATTTGATCCCTAAATGTAGTCCTCCCTCAAATTTGCAGCACGTATGCTCCTCATTAGCAATAATGTTGGCCGCATACCGTGATAGCTAGGTGAATATCAGCTCATATTCAGTCACACTCATGTCCCTCTATGTGAGGTTTAGGAACTCCCTAGCCTTCTCTTGGATATAGACCCTCGAGAAGTACTTCCTCCTGAAAGCTTCCAAAAAGTCTCTCCATAACAACACCGGAGGTACATCCTGACTGTGGGGAACTGACTCCTACCAATGTAGTGCATCTCCTTGCAGCAAACTAACTGCATAATCCAGCTTCTCCTCATCAGAGCACTTAATCTAAATCAGAAGCCTCTCAGTCCTCTTCAACCAGGCTTTAGCCTCTTCTGGCTTTATCGTTCCACTAAAATCCACAGCTCCATACTTACGAAACTTGTTATACTGTCCACTTCTATCTATTGAAGCTGGCACCGACACTTGTGACCCTTGGCCCATGACATATATGAAAGCCTGAGAAAAGGCTTGAAAGAACCGCAGGTCCATAGCAGGCATAAAAGGAGGACGCGGTGGCACTTCATATTGCACATTAGGTGCCTCAGGATCAAGAGCAGGCTGTGTCCCAGCATTTTGTGGGATATAGGATTCATCTGTGCTCCTTTGATGAGAGCTAGAACGAGTCACAGCTCCTTGAAGTCTCTTTAGAGGTGACATTTTCCACTCCTTGAATTTAAAATCATTGAAAATCTTTAGTTGATGCAAAATAGTTGCAAATTATGTAAAACAATTCAAATAATATAAAACAATTTCAAATCTTGTAAAACAATTCAAAATAATGCAAGTTATTCACTTTAAAACAATGCATGTTCATATCATGTTTTAAACTACCCACTTCATGCCTAGGATACTCTTGAACCTACTCCTACACCTGGACCTAAACCTAGTCACTCTGATACTATAAATGTTGGATCCTATTTTCAGAACCCAACTCTTACTTTGATAACATATATGTTGGATCCCGTTTTTGGAACCCAACTCTTACACTGATTCCATAAGATGTTGGACCCCGACTTCGAAGCCCAAAATTCAGAGTCATAAAGCGTGAGCAAACAAAATCCTATAGGTTTATTTCAAGGAACTCTCTTTAGTCATCATCCCACATGAGTGGCTAGCCCACACTAGGACAGACATCGATGCAACTCCCTCTTCTTACTTTCGAACAGATTTTGGGAAACCCGAAAATCAAAATTTTAAACAGACTTGTCCAAAACATTTGAGGCACTATGCCTCTAGTTTAATTAGAGACAATATTCATCTCAATAGGAGATCCCATAACAAGTTTATGGCTAAAAAAAACGTAAAGGGTTTTGACCTCAATCATGTTGCACCTATCTTGGGGCAATTAATATAATTGTCATTTAGCATATCAGATTTATACCATCGTAGGACGTTTTAAAAGAAGACTTCGAGATCTACAATTTCCATGAAGATCTTGAAGGTGGATTCTATTTTTTGAAGGGTCAAAAATGAAGTAGATGACAACATCAGATGAATAGTGTAAGGAAGGAATAGTATTGGTCACCTAGGCAGAAAGCAATGAAGCAGAAAGACAGACGAAGCGGAAAGACAGATTAAGCAGGAAACAGATAAAGAAAAGATAAACGAAGTAGAAATAGATGAAGTGGAGTCAACTTAAGACTAAGCTGGAGTCAGCTTAAGACGAAGCAAAGTCAACTTAAGACGATGCAACTCTTAAGACGAAATGGAGTCAACTTCAGAAGAAGCAAAGTCAACTTAAGATGATGCAACTCTTAAGATGAATCGGAGTCAACTTAAGATGAAACAAAGTCAAGTTAAGACGATGCAATTCTTAAGATGAAGCAAAGTCAACTTAAGACGAAGTAAAGTCAACTTAAGACCATACAACTCTTAAGACGAAGCAGAATCATCTTAAGACAAAGCAAAGCCAACTTAAGATGATGCAACTCTTAGCACAAAGCGTCTTTATAGACAATACAACTCTATAGACGATATGACGTAATCACAAGTAAAGTGATGTTATCACAGACGATACATCTTTATAGATGATGCATCTTTATAGAGGATACATCTCTATAGTCGTAATGACATCATCACAGAAGATATCTCTTTACAAATGATGCATCTTTACAAACGATACATCTCTACAGACATAATGGCATCATAAAAGACGATGTGACATCATCATAGATGATATCTCTTCACAGATGATGCATCTTTACAGACGATACATCCCTACAGACATATTGACGTCATCACAAACGATATCTCTTTACATTTTAAATAACTTCCCTTCTAATGACCACAACTATTAACTTAGATCTCCATCAATTCTAGGCTATATATCGATAGAAAACTAAAGGAAAGATCTACAACTTCCTAGAAGGCACACTTGCCTAAATCATCTTGGATTAATCTAGACCTTCCCTTGAAGTTCAAAGATGAGCTTTACCCTTGTGAAAACTTAAAAATGTGATGTACCCACTCAATAAAGAGTCATGATAAAAAATTGCAATTATATCCCATTTGCATTAAAAGATATGAGTCTTATAAAGCTTTAGTGGGCATTTCAAGACGCAAATACATTAATATCTTAAAATTCCAAAATACAGAAGGTACATAATCCATAATTTGCTCAAAATGCAACTAAAGCCTCTCTTTACAAAATTTGCTTCAAATATAAAATATACAAAAATTGGAGTGACGCATTGACCCTTGTCTACTCGATATCTCGCTCATCACCTAGATGTGGGGGAGGAAAATGGCGGGTGAGCTTAAGCCCGTGGGTAATAATTTTATAACAAGAATAAGTAAAAATTTTGAGAACATTTTTCTTGTCATAGTAAAGTTTTAATGAGTTTGTAAAATGCTTGATTCTTAAATTTTCAGCCAAAAATCCACAATTACAAAACATGAATACATCAAACTTGTTAACATGATATCAGCACATAAGCACAACAGAATGGTTTGGGTATGTCCAAAAACATGATTTACTACACATTCCCACATAATAGTCCTGTGTAGTCGTAAAGTCGAGGGGGTTTATGAAGGAGCTTCGTGCCACTAGTGGGCAGACGAAAGAAGTCTATACTTGGTCAACGTACACGTGATATTCTTGAGGGACTACTACAAACCCGCATAACACATATTTCATAGCTTGTAAACTTGTTGCCTAAAATGGCACTTCTTGAAAACTTGCTTATCTCATACTTGAAATATTTCTTGAAAACCATTCTTGAAAACATGTTTCTAAGAACATGTATCTTTTTAGAAATCACTTGCAAAGTCTTTTTATGCATCAATCATCAACAAATTGCATATACAAGCATGTAACACATTCTTAAAACATGTACAAAACAATAAATGCACATGAATAAAGTAGTTGAAAATCATTTATTGTCATTTCTTTTAACAAAAACTTTAATAGCTTATTACTTAATTATAAAAGTGAAACCCACCTTGAATTTCCTTCCTTATAACTTGCTCAAATGTGCCTCTCTTCTTGCTCCTCTTGGCTCCCTTAATTTTCTTCAACAATGATACAAATCTCAAAATCAATAGGAATTCCAAATGGGAACATAAAGAAACATATGCATAAAATGGGTTCTAGAATACTTAAACCCATACATTTTCTAAGCTTCATGAACCAAAACGCTTCCAAAATCCAAAGCATTTAAAACGTTCTTACCTTAAACCTTCACCAAATGAAGGGATGTTTAGTTCAAAAGAAAGCTCTTATCTTTCTCTACCTTTTCCCTTCTTGCATAACCTCAAAAAAACTCTTTAAGACTACGAAAAATCAAAAACTAGAATACTTTCTTCTTTCTCTTCTTTCTCTCTCTTTTTCGTGTTTCATTGTCTTCTCTTTTCTCTAATCACATTTTTGGCTTCTTTCAACTCAAGACGAAACTTCATCTTCTCCTTTTATACCTTTAATGATTTCACAATGTCCATTTTGCCCTTCATTTAAAACCTTAATGTTTCTAAACTCATGTGACTTGCCAAAATTGCCCTTACACACTCTTACTAC
>JANSVA010423144.1:0-20404 GCA_025504915.1 Erythroxylum reticulatum | reverse complement strand
AAGTGCTCTTTTTATGTAAATTTGATGAAATAAGTGATACTCAACTTGATTGTTGAATGCCAGATCAAGTTTCGAAGAATGAAATAAGTGATTCTTAATGTATATGTTGAATGTTGGACCAAGGTTTGATGACAAATGTGAACAAGAATGCGATAGTAAATATGACTGTATGATATAGAGCATTTTTCATTGACTAAATATATGTGTTACATTTTCTTACATGAATGCATGAAAGATAAAGGTAGTTGTGACTGAAGTTACCAGTGAAAAGAGTTTAAAGCTTAGAATATGATAAGAGACTTTCTATTATACCCGGTATCCACTAAGGGATATGGAACATTATTTGATATAAGCTCGATATCCAAAAGGTATATGAGCTAGTAAAAAGGCATTCGGTCACAACAAAGTAATAAATGAAAGTGAGTCTCATGTGCATTGCATTTATAATTGATATATATGTTTTAAATGATCAAAATCATCTATTTGACTGCTTTGAATGTGATATGTGAAGTAAGTGTTATGTTATGCTACATGATCAATGAAGTGATGTGAATTATGTGAAAATATTATGTGATGTGTTATATGATTTGAGTGAACCATCGAGGATGGTTAACTCACCGAGTTTGCAACATGGCTTTTCAGGTTCAAAGGAGATATCCAGTTAGGCTAATTGGAGCATAGCCACTGAAATCAGATATGGGCTAAGGTTCAGGATCAGTTTTCACCTACATATGTCTTCTGTGATTTTAGTTTTTGAATTATATTTCCACAAATATTGTGCCATGTATGCGTATAAATTGTAAAGTGTAATAGCAATTGTGGCGAGTGACGTTTGTCAATAAAATGGGCCCAAATGACTAGTAAAATTCTTATGAGATGTATAATGATTGTAACTCTTGTAATTAAAAATGTTTATGAATAAAGTAGGTCCAATTTGTTTATTGATTTTTCGCATATGCATGTGTTGTTTTGAAAAAAATTGTAATAATTTTGACTGATTGACTGTTCTGGCATGCCACCCTCGTAGAGTATGTTCTCGAATACCATTGGTATGTTCGGGGATATGCCCTATGAGAGTGGGGTGCTACAATTACCTTATCCATGTTTTTGTCCAATTTGGAATCCCACGAATTGGACTCATCTTGTTGAAACCCTAATAGGTCTTGATGTCCTATGTGAGTACTTACATTGTTAGACCAATAGAAATTTTGGTGGTTCTGTCACCCCGAAGTGCACATGTTCATATAAGGATGATGATTTCCCTAACTAAATTGGGACTTATTGAAATTTGTAATAGTCCTTTTCTCCTTATAATATATATCCTATATGATAGTTCTTTTTATCTCTTATTGATATCTAATTTTCTGGATTCTCCATCACTACCTTGTGATGTCCAAATCAATGTGTTTTCAACTTTTCACCTAAACTGCCTACATTTTTTTTCTTCATATAATTAGGTATCACAATCACAAAAGATAGTAAAATGCCTTAGACTACAAGAATTAAACTAATTCTATACCTCCCCAGTAATGGCACCAAAAACTTGATCATGTTGTTTGAGCTTTAAAATTTATAAGCTCTCAGATACTGTAAGTGCACAAGTCGCGACTATAGTATAAGTGTCCATCCCACAAGGAGGAAGACTAATCTAATCCTAAAATGTAAGGCCAACAATATATGAAACTCAAATAAATAATGCAACGAAAGTAATCATGAAAATTGAATTCAACCAAATAAATTAGAAATTAAACATAAAGGAATTAACAATTGAGTAATAAGCACGTACAATAGAAATCAACCAAAGAGTTTACCAAATTATGAGAAAGGGGATTTTACCTATCATTAATGCTAACCTAGTTGATTATGTGTTAATGGGGTGTCAGTTCTAGATGATCCTAGGGCTGATTACTCTCTCTTGAGTTATAACTATTACCCTAATTTATAAACCCTAATTAGATTATGAAATTTTCAATCTCTCAATTCACAAATTATTCAAAACCTTAATTAGATCTGAAGCACTTTAATAAACTATTGAAATATCACATGGGATTCTTTTCTACACAATTACCAATACAATTTGTCACAATTTCTATTAAATTTCCTAACTCTCATTAATTCGATTTAATCATTTTTCATTCAGTTCACCATCTCAATTTATTACCGAATTATGCAATAATGCAATCAAATCATGACATTCATCTAAATAACACAATCAACTAAATTATCATTAAATTAAGATAAAATCCTAAAGGAGAGTTAGACCATCATTATCATTCCACCATCTATCATCATACAATCCATCCCAACTTTATACATTAATAAAATTGAAACGAAAAGGAAATAGACCCTTAGAATGGACGATCTAGGAACGTAATAGCATTGGGAAGCATGTCGAGATCGCTTCTTCTCCCTCCTTCTTCCTCTTTCTCTTCCTCTTCCTCTTTCCCTCTTCAGGGTTTTAAATGGTGGTTGTATAAAAGTGATCCATTTTCTCTAACTTTTTATGTTCTTTTTATACTCTTTCATGTTTTGGGTAACGTTAGCGTTTTTTTGGGTTTCGAAAGGTCTAAAAAATCCCTCAAAATATGAAGTTTGTGAGCATCTAAGCGTCTACCCAATGCAGGCCACCATTTGGCTCACATCTGAGCCTTCTATCATAATCGTGGCATGTAGGCGACGATTGTGGGCCATTCCTTGAGCTTCTGTCAAGATCGTGGCATGTAGGTCATGATCGTGGGCCAAAACTGGAGCTTCTATCATGATCGTGGCCTACCTACCATGATCGTAGGCCTGTGTTATGGCCCGTATTTCCTTTGAAACTCCTTCTCTCTTTGATATTGAACCTGAAATATTAGCAAATACATTAAGGTACCTCAAAATTATAATATTTAAGGTCAAAGACTTGTACTAACCCATAAAACGCTTAAAGCACAAATAAATCACAAACTAACATAATTTAAACCTAAACATATACTATGTGATCGAATTACTGGATAAATAAATATCAATCCATACCCTAAAACACAATGCAATTTACACTTATCAATATATCACTTGGTTGGTTTGGTCTATTAGGAGAATAAATGTTAGTCACTTGATGATTTTCATATCCATTTCTTATACTTATGTTCCATTAGAAGCCAAGATAAAGCTTAATTAGAAAAGCATCAAGTGTGTGTTTATCAACTATAACGAGACAAAAGGCTACTGACTTTTTGATCCCACAAAAAACTGACTACTAGTTGAGCTTTTATCTTCAATAAAGAGGAGAAACAATACTAGTTAGAAAAAGGTGTCATACAGTCTATTAATATAGACTTTAATTTAAAGTTAATTGATTCTAATATAGGTGCTACAACTTTAATGGGTCTACTCCTCTTTTAGTGGATTATACTTCAAATTCTCCTCCAAAAAGGGTAAGAAGTTCATTTGATATTTATACTTCTTCTATATTTTATTGAATTAGAATGGAACTAGGCTTGGTAAATAAGCCTAGGGATGATCTAACCTAAAGTTAATAGGCCCGACTTAATATGATTGGCCTAAGCCTAGTTTGACCCAAAGCTTAAAATTTTTAGAGAAATCATGTCGTTTTATGCAAAATGATGTCATTTTTTATTTTTAAATTAAAAATTTGAGTCGTGTTGGGTTAGAAGCCTATTTCCATCCCTATATTGAACCTACTTTTTATGAACACGTAGTTAATAATGAAGAATGGGTTAAAGCAATGAAAGAAAAACTATCATCCATCAAAAAATCGTAATTGGAGTTTGGTAAATTTGTTGAATAAGAAAGATATAGTTAAAAGGATTTTTAAATCCAAATATAATCTAGATGGTATCTTGAAGAGGAAAAAAGCACATTTGCTATTGAAGGACTATACTCAAGTTCCAAGCATTGATTTTTCTAAAAGTTTAGTTCTTATGTATGTTTCGATACATAAGCTAAATACTTAGAGTAGCTGCTCATATTGGATTATCTATTTTTCAATTAGATGTAAAATCAAAAATTCTTAATGGTGATTTAGTTAAGGACGTAGTTGTTTAATAATTTGAAGGAGTTTGAAGTCAAGGGCTTTAATAGGATTGAATCATCTTATATTTTCTTATACATTTCAATGTCTTTTCAATCCTATCTTTGTGTTTAAATACTTAATTTGTGTTCATTTTGTGTTTATAAATAGATTAAAGTATTTAACACAAATATATGCTAAAAGGAAGAAGTTTGACAAAGTTTGGAGAGCCATCCATAGAGGAGAAACCATCTATGGCATTCAGAGGAGAATCAGAGAAGGCCTGGGAATTAACCTAGGGCCACGATCGTGACAAAAGCTTAAGCACAAAGCCAAGATATACTAGCCATGATTGTGATAGAGATAAAATATACTGGCCATGATTATGCATTAAGGGCCATGATCGTGGCCTACTCGTAGACAGACGCAGGGTTCGCTTCCAAATTTTAGTTTTCGAGGGACTTTTTAGGCACAAAAAAACCCTAGGATATACCATAAATGGAAAATACTATAGAAAGAAAGAGAAATGACCTAGAAAGCTAGTCTCCAATCTGCCACTTTTGGGAAAACTCCAAGAAGAGAGAAAGAACCAATAAACAAGTTTCTGTTATTTTCCATAAGCTCATCTATTGTCTTTCAATTTCGATGCTTTATTTTCGTATTCATTCCATTAGTTTAAAGCTTTCTTAGTGCTAATCATATTTTTACATGTTCTAGAATGTTAGAATGAATGTTTGATGGATTTTATAGTTGAACTTTATAAATTCTGTAATTTTTATTCCTTTAATTTTCCAGCTTTAATCTTGGTTGTTTGAGCTTATTTATGTGCTTTTTTAGATTTGAATTTGTTGGGGTATTTGAATGTTTAATGGTGATGTTATGGGTTTTTGCTTATTTGGGACGTTTTGGATTAATTTGTGCTTAATAGTTAGGATTTATGCATGTTTTTAGATTCATGATCAATTAATTTAGGTTTCTGTGCAAGTTATATGTACTAGAATTTTTTTGATGCAATTAGTTTAGATTTTGTAATTTTGGTTATGATTAGTTATTTACTAGTATAAAGAGTTTTTATTTCTATTAAGTTAGTGTTGAATTTTGGTTGTTATCACTTCTTTCATAATTTCCAGCCTTGGTTTTATTTAATTAAGTATGGGTTTTGTTTATTTAATGTCTATTGTGCTTAATATGAACATGTATGGCTAGACTACCTAGGGGTTTGGAGATATTATAACGATGAAGGGATGGAAATTGTGAGAATGGACTTGAATTTGTCTTAAACTGGTGCTTGTAAGTCTAGGTTGGATTGGAATTTAGGATAAATGTCATGAATTAGGAATTGCTTATAGGCTTGATCACCCTTTAGGTACCTTTCTAATCCGAAGGCTATGGATGAGTGTGTGATATGTAATAGTCCATCATGATTCTAGGAAGTGGCAATAGGTTAGTTGAATTTGTCATAATACTAATCAACTAATCTAGGATCTCATACCTTTAAGTTATACCTTCCAAGCCTATGAGTAGGTGGCCTAAGTTAGTTGTTTCATAGTACCTAATGCGTCTTTGCTATTGAACTTAGAGAGACCATTCCAGGTTATAATGGATATCGGGGTATTTTTAGAGCTTATTAGTTTTTCCTATTTTAAAGAAATTAAGGATTCGAGAGCTTAATCGAGTCCATAGGCTAACACTATGATGAGAGGACCTGTTATTTAGGTTCAAGGATCAATGAACATCCCGGAATCCCGAAGATATATCCATCCCACTTCTTTACCATTGTTATTAGAATTTTCTAAATTTACTTTGTGTTTGTCTTTTTATTTTACATTCTTTGCATCTTAGCTGCCTCATTTCATCATTTCAAGGTGTTTTGTTTTGTTTTGTTTGTGACATTTGAAAGAGAATTTGCATCCCAACTCTCGGTGGCTCAACCCTAGGTCACCATTTACTACATAGTTTAGTAGTTAGGAATTTAATATTTGGTAGTTAGTGACAATCTATCAAATTTTTTATGTTGTTACTAAGGATTTGGCGTGTGTTAATTGTTGTTTCTTGTGTTGTTTTTATTTTTGTTTTTGTTGATCTTTGTCATTCTTTCATTGATTTACATGTCCTAAAGTTCCTCGAAACACATTTGTTTGCATAAATTTACTAAGGAAAATAGACGATCATTACTTTCTCCAATTAACCTTTTTTTTTCCTCTTATTGCAAGTCACACTAGATTTCATCAAAGAGAGTGAGGAATACCTAGGTATCTTCCTGAGAGTGGCCGTTCCTTATCTTTTAAAGAAGAAGTCAATAGGAGTTCATAAGAAACAAAAGGGAATATGGAACACCAGTAGCACACCCTAAAGGAGCTTGTAGTTCCTTTAAATCCTAATCTGCTTTGTATCAATTATCTTAATGGTGAGCCAAAAGTTGAAATTAAACCTGGACTGATACATGCACTGCCTACTTTTATAGGTTTTCATGACATCAGCTCACCGGAATCAGACTTCATCACATATTCCAACAAGTTCCTAAAGGAGTTCCATATTGCATACTCAGGTCTAAAGCCAATGGGATTCTTAGTCGAGCAACTCAAGCTAAAGGCATTCCCTTTTGCCTTAGCAGATGCAGCCAAAGAGTGGTTGTATGACTTGCCTGGAGGCTTGGTTAACACATAAGAGCAAATGCAGTATGCGTTTCTAGAGAAGTACTTCCCTACCTCAAGAGTCGTTAACATCAGGAAGTAGATTTATGACATTTGACAAGACACAGGGGAGTTTTTACATAAGTATTGGAAGCATTTCAAGAAGCTTTACAATAGTCCAAACCATCAGATAAGTGACCAGTTATTAATTCAATATTTCTATGAAGGTTTTCTTCCTTTGGATAGGAACACGATAGACACTACTAGTGGTGGAGCCTTAGCGGATAGGACATTAGAAGATGTTAAGAACTTGATAGCAATAATGGCAGTGAACTCCAAGTATTGGGCCGATCATAATAATGTTTCTTCCTCAAAAAAGCAAGTGAAGGAGGTCTCTATAGCAGTAAGTCGCAAATTTAACTTCCTTAGTACAATAAGTAATGATAGGAAAGGGGTCTACCAAGGTATGTGGTATTTGTGTGTTAGCTGGCTATCCTACAGATGCCTTTCCCTTCCTTTTAGGATGAATAGCACATCAATATAGTTGGGGGCTTCCAAGGACAACAGCAGAGTTATGACCCTTTTTCCCCCAGTTACAATCCAGGGTGGAAGGATCATCCCAACTTGAGGTTTGAAAACCCACAGCAAGTAGTTCTAATACATGCCAACCTAATTATTAGTAGCAATAACAAGGATTTAATGCACCACCAGGTTTCTATTAGAATCAACCACAATTTTAGTCAAGGTCATTGCCTCCATAACCACCACAACAAAAATAAGCTAGATGTATGTCCTTACAGGAAATTCTTAAGATTTTAGCGACTAACACTCTTCAATTTCAGCAGGAAGCAAGTAGTGGTTTGAAGAATTTGGAAAATCATGTCAATCAACTAGTTGATGTTATGGGGAAGCTGCAGGCCCAAAGTTCCACAAGATTGCCTAGTCAAACTAAAAGGAACCTAAGAGAAGATGCTTATTTCATTACCTTGAGAAGTGGCGAAGAGTTATAAGGGCCAAGGAAAGGGAAGGAGAAAGAAGAAGAGGAAGAAATTGAGCTAACAAAGAAGTAGGAGGATCACCATCCTCATATAAGTACTTAACACCCTATTGTCAATGATTCACCTCTTGTTCCATTTCCAAGCAGGTTAGCAAAGAATAAATAACGGGAAAAGGAAAAGGAAGTATTGGACGTTTTTCACAAGGTGGAAGTTAATATCCCTCTTTTGAAAGTAGTTAAGCAAGTTCCATGATATTCTAAAGTTTCTTAAGGAGTTATGCACCAACAAGCAGAAGTTGAGGGGAGATGAGAAGATCAATATGGGGGGCAATTTGCCAGCAGTCTTACAAAGGAAGCTACCTCATAATTGCAAGGATCCAGTTACTTTTACCATTTCGTGTAAGATCAGCAACATAAGATGTAAGAGAAGTATGTTAGATTTAGGAGATTCAATCAATGTTATCTCGTTATCTATTTTTAAAGTTCTTAATCTTAGTTCATTAAAGGATACTCATGTTATCATTCAATTGGCTGATATATCTAACACATACCCTGAGGGGGTTATTGAGGATGTTTTGGTGCAAGTTAACAAACTTGTTTCCCCTATAGATTTTTATATGTTAGATATGCAAGATGAGGACTCTTTAAGCCCTTCGACAGTTTTGTTAGGTAGGCCATTTTTAAAGACATCTTCGACAAAAATTGATGTACAAAGCGGGGTGTTAACTATGAAGTTTAATGGCGAGGTCATCCGTTTCAACATCTTCGATTCCATGCGTTATCCATCATATTATGAGTCGATAGCCAAGTTAGATATTCTTGACTTTTTGGTGGAGCAGTGGTCTTTTATTTCTATAGATGACCCTTTAAAGGTAGTCTTGACTACCCCACTGGAGCAAAAGATGCCTAGTTATTAGCAAAGCAAGTTCAATTTTAGAGAGGACCTAAAAGAAGCAATTTGGGAACTTGAAACAAGTCCTTTTGGCAGGTATGACCCTCTCTTTTTAGAATTACTAGTTAGTACTAATCAGTTGTTACCTTCTATTGTGCAGGCACTAGAAGTGGAGTTGAAGCCCTTACCAAATCATCTCAAGTACGCTTATCTGGGCACTAACAACACACTTCCAGTTATCGTAGCAAGTGATCCTATAAAGGTGCTAGAAGAAAAGCTCATTAGTGTGTTACAAGAGTACAAGACGACATTATGATGGACAGTTGCGGATATTAAAAGTATTAGTCCTTTCTTATGCATGCATAGGATTTTTCTTAAGGAAGGAGCTGCCCTATTCCATCAAGTGCAAAGACGTCTCAACCCACCGATGATGGAGGTGGTGAAGAAGGAAGTGATGAAGTTTTCGGATGTGGGTAGCATATACCCCATCTTTGATAGCAAGTGGGTAAGTCCTTTGCAGGTGGTTCCCAAGAAGTTAGGCATTACAGTTGTGGAGAATGAGAGAGGAGAGATGGTTTTGACTTGGGTGCAAAACAAATAGAGAGTTTGTGTGGATTATCGCAAGTTCAACTTGAAGAGTATAAAGGACCACTTTCCCCAAACCTTTATTAATCAGATTTTAGAATGTCTTGTTGGTCATGCTTACTATTGTTTTCTTGATGGTTATTCAGGTCATATTCAGGTTGCGAATGCTCCGGACGACAAGGAGAAGATGACTTTTACATGCTCATATGGCAACTTTACCTATAGAAGGATGCCTTTTGGATTGTGCAACGCCCCCGTTACCTTTCAAAGGTGCATGGTAAGTATCTTTTCTGAGTATCTTGAGAAAATCATTGAAGTTTTCATGGATGACTTTACCGTGCATGAGGATTCATTTGAACAATGCCTGGGTCACCTCTTTTTGGTACTTAAACGATGACTTCAAACTAACCTTGTTCTTAATTCTGAAAAGTGTCATTTTATGGTTTAAAAAGGGATAGTTTTAGGATATGCGGTTTCTGCTAAGGGTGTTGAGGTTGATAAAGCCAAGATAGACCTCGTTTCTTCCTTTCCTTACCAGCCTCTATACAGGAAGTTCAATCTTTTCTTAACCATGTAGGGTTTTATTGCAGGTTCATTAAGGACTTTTCGAAGGTAGCACATCCATTGTGTAGGCTGCTTCAGAAAGACAAAGAGTTTGTTTTAGATGAGCAGTGGAAGGAATTTGATACTCTAAAGGAGAAGTTGGTTACTACACCCATCTTATAACCTGCAGTCTACCATTTGAACTCATTTGTGACACCTCTAGCAGTTTTAGGTCAGAGAATGAGGTGGATCTCTTATGTTATTTATTATGCCTCGAAGACCTTGAATGACACCCAAGAAAATTACACCACTACAGAAAAAGAGCTTCTTGCAGTAGTTTTTACTTTGGATAAGTTTAGGTCTTATTTATTCGATATTAAGATTATTGTTTATGCTGATCATACAGCTTTGAAGTACCTACTGGCAAATAAGGAGGCAAAGTCAAGGCTCATCTATTAGATAATCCTACTTCAGGATTTCGATATGGAGATAAAGGATAAGAAAGGCTCAAAGAACAGAATAGCAGATCATTTGAGCCGCTTAGTAGAGCATAGTGCTAACCCAAACCCTATCAATGATGATTTTCCAAATAAGCAGCTACAAGCAATACAATTGAAAGCTCCCTGGTAGGCTGATATAGTGAATTTCTTAGTTTTTCATCAATTTTGCTATAGATTTCACTAAGGCACAAAAGGAAAGGATTAATAGTCAAACAAAGTTTTATGTATGGGATGATCCTTACCTGTGGCGATTTTGTGCAGATCAAGTCATCAAACGGTGTGTACTTGATAGTGAATTTCTTTCTATTTTAACAATTTGTCACTCTTATGCATGTGGAGGTCATTTTGGCCCAAAGAAGACAGTTCGCAAGGTTCTAGAGTGTGGGTTTTATTAGTCATCTCCATTTCGAGATGCATATGATTTTTGTAGGACTTGTGACAACTGTTAGTGCACAGGTGCGTTAGGTTCCCGTGGGGAAATGCCTCAAACCCCCAGATTAATTTGTGAAACTTTTTATGTTTGGGGCATGGATTTCATGGGTCCCTTTTCTTTTTCATTTGGATTTCAATATATTATGCTTGTAGTTGATTATGTTTCGAAATGGGTGGACGCAAAAGTCTCCCAAACTGACGATACTTGATTGGTTGCAGATTTTTTGAAATCTAACATTTTCCCTAAGTTTGGAGTCCCGTAACCCATCATCAGTGACAAAAAGACTCACTTTTGCAACCGGACGATCAAAGCCCTCCTGAAGAAATATCAAGTGATGCATCGAGTCTCAACCACTTATCACCCTCAAATGAGTGGTCAGGCTAAGGTGTCGAACCGAGAGATCAAGTTTGTTTTAGAGAAGACCCAGTAGGAAGGATTGGATTTTACGCCTTATCGATGCCTTATAGGCATACAAGACTACATACAAGACTCCAATAGGGATTTCACCATTCAGGCTTGTTTTTAAGAAGCCATGCCACCTTCCAGTAGAGCTAAAACATAAGGCTTATTGGGCAATCAAGAAGTGTAACATAGAGTCAGAAGTTACTGCTACCCACAGACGATTATAATTGCAAGAGCTCGAAGAGCTGCGATATGAAGCATTTGAGAATGCCCAAATTTATAGGGAGAAGCCTAAGGCATTCCATGATCACCACATCTCTAATGCCACATCTCTAAGAAGACATTTATAGTGGGACATAAAGTACTTTTATATCATTCACACCTCAAACTCTTTCCAGGTAAGTTATGCTCCCTATAGATAGGTCCCTTTGAGATTACCCAGGTATATCCCTATAGAGTAGTGGAGATTAGAAGTTCCAAGACTGGGAAAGAGTTTAAAGTTAATAGTCATCGTCCTAAGCCCTATTTTGAGGGATTTCAGATGCACAACATGGAGGTGATAGATTTTGAAGCTCTAACATACATTGGTTGATATCGGTTGACAGGGGTCGAGCTTGTGACCTTAATCAAGCACTTGTTGGGAGGCACCCTAACCTTATCTTTTCATTTTAGTTCTTTTTTGTTTAAGTTTTCTTTATTGCTTTCATTTGATTACTTTATTTGCTTTTTATATGTTTTGTTTTCAAGAATGCAAGACCAGAGCTGTGAATTCTGCTTTCAAGTCACTAAGCCCTTTTTAATCCAAAGGAGTCCTTATGTTCTCATCCCCTAACTTGTGTTCTTATTGATTTTATGACATTAGGGACAATGCACTTGAACTGTGATGAATGTTGAACCATGCCATTCTTTCATAGAAGTTAGACTGAGAATTGAGATAGATGCTTGAATTTAAATTAGGCAAATTGAGTGGAAGGTGAATCATATGGATTGATTAAAGTAGTTAGTTGTACAAACTCAGTGAATAATTTGATACTTGAGTGATTACATAATGTATGAAATTTTGACAGATTTTCATATAAGAACATGCAAGGTTTTGAGCCTATATGATTACATTTCATAATCATTTTGTTTGTTCATTGTGTGTGATGCTTCCTTAGGAAGATTACCTTTATAACTTTTATTGAACTGGTTCGAAATTACGAGATGCATGCTTTATGGAAATGATTAAGGCCTTCTTTGTTTTGAACCCTTAGCTCAAATGAGCCACCAACTCATTTTCCCCTTGCTAACCCTTTTAAGCCTTTAACCTTGTTTGTTTTTGAATTAATCACCTTACATTAAAACCCGAAAACCCATTAGCCTTACCCTGCCATAAGTTTAATGAAGTAATGAGTGAGCATTTGATGTATATGATTTAGGGACTTTTGTTTTGTATTCAATTTTCAGATGTTTTAAGATTCATTTCTCCTCGTGTTTTATTGATTTGTGCTACTATTGTTTCCTTATTGTTTTAGTGTTATCCAAAAAAAGAAAAAAAGAAAAAGAAAAACATCTTTGTTTTTAGCGTTATTGATTAAAAGCATCTTTGTTTCTGTTATTAAAGGAAACATAATAGCATTAGTTAGTGTTGAGTAGTTATAGTTCGTGGTATTTATATGCATACCTTAGAATTTATGTTTCGTTATCCCTTCTTACTTAGTACTCTGTTAATACTTGTAAGTTACCTTTTGACTTTTTTTCCTTGCCTTAACCCAAACCTCATCCCCACTACAACCTTAAGTAGAAACCCTTTTTGATCCATGATAGCATATATTCTATGTGGTAGAGAATTGGTGAATTTACAAGCCTATGGTAGTTTAGTCTCTTAAAGGGAGTATTGAGTGAAATATCAACCTTAAACACTTGAGTGAACATTGTGAGAAAAATCCATCTTAGTTTTATTTTACCTTTGATCACTGGTGTCTACCTTTGGCTTTGTTTATATGCATTAATGAAAAGATTATGATATATGTAGTAGCTCAATACTTGAGTTTGTCGAAGTTTGAAGTATTCCATATACTTGATTTTCTTTGAAACCAAATTGGCAGAATATCTTGGTTATTTTTAAATTGCTTGAGGACAAGCAATAGTTCAAGTGTGGGGGTATTTGATATAATTGAATCATCTTATATTTTCTTCAATGTCTTTTCAATCCTATCTTTGTGTTTAAATACTTAATTTGTGTTCATTTTGTGATTACATATAGATTAAAGGATTGAACATAAATATACTAAAAGGAAGAAGTTTGACAAAGTTTGGAGAGCCATCTATGGAGGAGAAACCATCAATGGCATTTAGAGGAGAATCGGAGAAGACCTAGGAAATAACCTAGAACCAATCATGGCAAAAATGCCATGATCATAACAGAAGCTTCAGAATAAGGCCACGATCATGGGGAGTCAGCTACGATCTTGATAGAGAGTAGATAAACTAGCCACGATCGTGGCCTGCTCACAGACAGACGCAGAGTTTGCTTCCAAATTCGAATTTTTGAGGAACTTTTTAGACTTTTTAGGCACGATAAAACCCTAAGGTTTACCCCAAATGGAAAATACTATATAAAGAAAGATAAATGACCTAGAAAGCTAGTCTCTAATCTGCCACTTTTGGGAAAACTCCAAGAAGAGAGAAGGAACTAGCAGAGAAGTTCTTGTTATTTTCCATAAGCTTAGTTATTCAATTTCAGTTTCAATGCTTTATTTTCATATTCATTCCATTAGTTTAAAGATTTCTTAGTGCTAATCACATTTTTACATGTTCTATAATGTTAAAATGAATGTTTGATGGATTTTATAGTTAAACTTTACGAATTTTGTAATGTTTATTCCTACAATTTTCCAGCTTTAATCTTGGTTGTTTGAGCTTATTTATATGCTTTTTCATATCTGAATTTGTTAGGTAATTGAATATTTAATGATTTATGTTATGGGGTTGCTTATTTGTGATGCTTTGGATTAATTTGTGCTTAATAGTTAGGATTTATGCATGTTCTTAAATTTATGATCAATTAATTTAGGTTTCCGTGCAAGTTATGTGTATTAGAAGTTTTATTTTGATGTAATTAGTTTAGATTTTTTAATTTGGGTTATGATTAGTTATTTGCTAGTATAAGCAGTTTTGATTTCTATTAAGTTAGTGTTGAATTTTGGTTTTTATCACTTCTTTTATAATTTCCATCCTTGGTTTTATTTAATTAAGTATGAGCATTGTTTATTTGATCTCTATTGTGATTAATATGAACATGTGTGGCTAGACTACTTAGGGGTTTAAAGATATTAGAAGGATGAATGGAAATTGTGAGTATGAACTTGAATTTGTCTTAAATTGGTGCTTGTAGGTCCAGGTTCGATTGGGATTTAGGATAAATTTCATGAATTAGGAATTGCTTATAGGCTTGATCACCCTTTAGGTAACTTTCTAATCCGAAAGCTAGATATGAGCATGTGATATATAATAATCCATACCAGAAGTAGCAATAGGTTAGTTGAATTTGTCAAGATACTTAATCAACTAATCTAAGATCCCATACCTTTAGATTATGCCTTCCGAGCTTATTTAGACTGCCTATTCTAGGTTATAGTAGAGATCAAGGCATTTCTAGAGCTTATTAGTTTCGTTTATCTTATAGAAATTAAGGGTTCGAGGGCCTAATTGAGTCCACAGGCTAACACTATGATGAGAGTACCTTTTATTTAAATTCAAGGATCAATGAACATCCCGGAATCCCGAAGATATCTCCAAGCCACTTCTTTACCATTGTTATTAGACTTTTCTAAATTCGGTTTGTGTTTGTCTTTTTGTTTACATTCTTTGCATCTTAGCTATCTCATTTCATCATTTCAGGGTGTTTTGTTTTCTTTTGTTTACAACATTTGAAATAGCATTTACATCCCATCTCTCTGTGATTCGACCTTAGCTCTCCATTTACTGCATAGTTTGATAGTTAGGAATTTATTATTTGGTAGTTAGCGACAAGTTATCAGGCTTCGAACATAAAGTTTACCAGTTATACAAAGCACTCTATAGACTTAAATAAGTCCAATAAGCCTTGTATAGCCAATTTGACTCTTATTTTGTCAAAAAATAATTTTTAAAAGAGCACTAATGAACCCATTTTGTATGTTGAAATTTATGGATATGAATTCTTACCGGAATTTTGATATATGTATTACATTATATTCATTGGAATAGATTTAAATTGAGGAAAGCTTTCAAGTTGTCTATGATGGAAGCCTTTAATATGTTTGATTCGGTGCCACTACATTTTTTTTAGGGTTTAGAAGTTATCCTAGATGTAGGCGAAATTTTTGTTTATCAAAAGAAGAATGTGACATATATTTTAAAGAAGTTTGGTATGTTTCCAGATGATCAAGACTCCTATTAATATGAATAACAAGTTGTCCTTTAGAAATGGAGTTGGGAAGCTAGATGAGAAGTATTTTAGAAGCTTAGTTAAAGGCTTAATGTATCTCATACTTGATTAAATCTCATATTTGCAATGAGTCATATTTCTCACTTTACACATAGTCCAAATAAACATCACCTTGGAATTATTAAAAGAATTTTGAGATACATTTAAGGCACTGTAAGTTTTGAGATTATGTATATGAAAAACAAAGGAAGTGATCTTGTAGTTTTTACTGATAGTGATTGGAATAGATGTGTAGATGACAAAAAGAGCACCATATTTGTTGGATCCTGTTTTCGGAACCCAAACATTCGAAGACATTACAAAGCTCGTCATCCCAAAAGGGTGGCGTGCCCACAATAACCAAACATCAACATCACAATTTTGATGAAATCACAAGCAAAACTCAATCATATTTCATTAATGAATCCAAATAAAGTTTATACAAGCTCATTACAAAATTCAAAATACAAAATACAAAAATAAAAAAGTTACACATGATACAAATAAATGCTTATGCTTGAAATGACTTTAAAATAGAAAAGTTCTTAAACTAACTTAATTACAAAAGTTTCTAACTATCTTGGAGTCTATGTCTTACAAGGATCGCTAATCTTCTCTTTCTGCACCTGAGGAGGGAATCGTGGGGTGAGCTACATAGCTCACTGGCTAGTATATTTATAGCCATTAGCAACGAGCCACACAATCAAACATGCATATACATCATATATTTATATACGTCTACATCTCATTGGGCTAGCAATTTCAAGCATTCACTATTCAAATCCACAACTCATAGCTTAACATATCATCACATAGAATATGTCAAGTGTAATTAATCATTAAAACATAACACTCAATCTTGCATCATAACTTGACAAATCAAAATGCAAATGCACAACAAATGACTCGAGGCTTCCTTGAACAAAATAGAGAAACTGAATTTTACTCCGTGAATAAAACGAATCCACTTTTTGGATTTCGTGTGCCACAAGCGGGCAGCCGGGACAAGGCTTTACTTTGACTTGCACGTGACTACGAAACAGTTCCTCTCTCGCCCAAACAGAAGCACATAATCATGCTCAAATCATTTTATCAATTGCTTTCATACTTTTCATGCTCTTTCCTTTCTTTTCATTTATACAAAATGTCATAATAAGGCATAACATGATCAAAATCACATTTTAGTTATATCAAAATGTCGTACATCTTTCAATGCATAACATAAAACACATCATAGTACATTTTCAAAACTTCACGACAACTCAAATTTATGCAATCTAAGCATAAACACACAGGTTGGGCATTTGTCCATCACACAATAACTATAAACATATTACCCACCTCATTTGCTTGCAAAAATCCAAGTCAAGGTTGTCTTTACCCTTTCTCTTAGGTAGGATTCTCTTGGTTCCCTAAAACAAACCAAGTCTTATTCAATAGGAATCCAATAGAAATCTCATAATGCGAAATCACTAAAAATTATTATAGAATGCTTAAACCCAAGGACTTTCTAATTCTATGAACTAAAATATTTTCAAAAATTTGAAAGAGGCAAAATGATCTTACCTTCATTCTTCACCAAATGAAGATCTTTAACTCAAAAGGGAAGCTCTTCTCTTCCTCTATCTTTTTCTCTTTTTGAACCACTTCAAAATCTCTCTCAAAAGCTAAGAAATGAAGAGACCCTAGCTCAACTCTGTTATTCTCTCTTAACCACTGAAATCTCTCTTCTTTCTCTTTCTAATTTCTCTTCCACGCATCTAAATTCTTCTAGAATTCCAAACAACAATTCTTCTTCCAATTATATCCTTGATGAGTGAGAAATGTCCCATTTGCCCTTCCATTTTTGACTTATGTCTTCTTATGCTTAAGTGTATTGCCAACAATATCCTTGAACATTCTGACATAACTTTTTCTTCTAGAAAAATGTTCTCCCTTGTCTTAAGTTTCTACTAACACCTAAATCAATCCATTTTGTTCAGAATTCCAAAAGTATTGTCCCAAACATTTTTGGACTGTTCTTATATTGAAATAGTACATTATACTTAAATTCCTCCCATTCATACTATTCCAACCGATACCCTTACTTTGATTCAATTCACCTTTATCAAATCACTACTAAATGCTATCAAATTCTGTGGAGGGACAAAAAATGTGTTAAGAAACTATAGGTTTAACAATCATTTCATTTGGAGATCAGATAACAAAGTTATGACCGAAAGAATCAAACAAAGGTTTTATCCTCACACATATTGAACATATCTCGGGACAAATTGTATAACTCTCTCTACAGATGTCTAATCAAAGTGTTCTTTAGATTATCTGAAAGAGGGCTTCAAGATCTACAATTTTTATGAAGACCTTGAAGGCAAATTCAATCATCTGAAGGGTAAAAAATGGACCAGATGATAGGATTAGATAAAACCAATCAAAAAGCAGACGAACTGAAAAAGCAGACAAAGCAAAGAAGACGAAGCAAAGTAGACGAAGCAAAGAAGACGAAACAAAGCAGACGAAGTAAAGCAGATGAAGCAAAGCAGATGAAACAAAGTAGACGAATCGAAAAGCAGACGAAACAAAGCAGACGAAGCAAAGCAGACGAAACAAAGCAAACGAAGCAAAGCAGATGAAACAAAGCAAAGCAGACGAAACAAAGCAGACGAAACAAAGTAGACGAAACAAAATTCATAAGACGATGCGTGGTCAACTTAAGATGAAGCAAAGTCAACTTAAGATGATGCAACTTTTAAGATGAAGCGAAGTCAACTTAAGACGATGCAAAGTCAACTTAAGATGATGCAACTCTTAGGACGAAGCGAGTCAACTTAAGATGATGCAAAGTCAACTTAAGACGATGTAATTCTTAAGACGAAGCAGAGTCAACTTAAGAAGATGCAACTCTTAAGACAAAGCGGTGTCAACTTAAGACAATGCAACTCTTAAGATAAAATGATGTCATCACAGACGATACATTTTTATAGACGATGCATCCTTAAGACGAATGAAATCATCACAGACGATGTGTCTTTATAGACGATACATCTTTACAAACGATGCATCTTTTAAGACGAATGATGTCATCACAGACGATAAATCTTTATACTCCTAATCATTTCCCTTTCTAAGGACCATAACTTTCAATACAGAGGTCTAAAAATTCCATACTATATACTGTTGGAAAACTAAAAGAGAGACCTACAACTTTCAAGAAGATAACTCTATCTAAATCTACAATCCAAAATTTCCCCTAAAGTCAGAATATGAACATTACATTTATCCACCAATGCACTACACCCAGTTCTCAACTTCATGTCAAATCAATATCATCCATGAAGAAATTATAATTCATGATTAATCATAAACACCGATAATAGAACATACACATATATACATATTCTTCATCAACTTACTACACAAATTCAACTTCACTTTCACCCTAATTCTTTCCATTTCATAGTCTCTCATCTACCAAAACACCAAAGCAAAATATGAATCTATCCACACTTCTCATTTATTACTTCAAATCTTCTAAGAAAAATTTCGAGGTCCAACAATTCTTAAAGAATTTTGTCCTCGAAATTCTTACCTAAGTGATCAGATCATTGGAGGTAATGCGGTCTTATGTTTTCCTCAGTCTCCTCAGTAACTTCTTCATTTGAATAATTTCTTCCCAAATGATCATAGTAAAAAAGACTCACTCAGTCTTTCACTCACTTATTTTATCATTCACTTTCTTGACGAGTTCCTTATTATGTTTCAGATTACTCATAATTTTCACATTACTAATCTAAGACATCTTTCATCAGCATCACAAACTCACAATAATTCATACTAATCAATTCATATTGGATGTAGCTAATCCTTTTTCCTATCCTGAGCACACCTTAGCAAGGTGATACTTTCAGAGACAATTTATCTTTCACTTAATAATTCATATCATTGTAGTGTTAATACACTTAGTTTTTATGTTCATCTCACTTTACTCCATACCTTCGGTGTTGATCCACTAACTCCTTTATCTTTCTGGAATCACTTAGATTCAAATACTGATCAATTTCACTTATCAACAATTGCTCCAATGAATTATGGCCTTCAACCAAAATATTTTTTTAGGCCTTGATCATCACATTACAAAAGCGAATGACTCTTTCTATCCTCTACTCCTCATACAGTATCTAATGAAATCACTATGATAATGATTGTTATGCTTGAAGTCAATCAAAGCTGTACATTGATCTCATATTCCTATGAACTCCCAAAATGTAATCTTTAAGCATATCTCCAACAGTCAAGACTGCTGGCAACTCACAAGTGTGATCCTTAGCTTCTACCTCCTTAGCCATCAAACGCTATCTCAGTATAGTCCTACTAGGATGTATAGCTCAAGTTACCATTTGTACTTTTCTAACAATCTCTTTGCTCTATCATCTTTATCGATTCACATACTTCTTATTTTAATCACAATGCATCATTCTTCCTATTTGAACCTAAAATTTAAATTTATTTTCAATCTCTCAATCAGATTCATAATTTTTGAATCCTCAATTTTGGTTTGGTTAATCCTCCAATGTGATACTGATATTCAATCCCATAGCAATTAGTACTTTAATTTGCCCAAATTTTAACTTCAAATTCTATGCTTATTTTTGCACTATGTTTGATAACCTCAATATCAATTTATGCTTAATGTATCAAATATAACACTAACTTAGCTTGGAAATACACATTTGTACAATCATAGTCCTTTAGTACTTATATCCATTGTCTTAGTCTCGTATTTAATTTTTTTCTCAACTCAATAATTTCCTCATGCTTTTATGATCTGTACAAGTATATATATATCCAAAAGGTTCCTATACATATATTGTCTCCAAACTTTTAAAACAATCATTAGTATAGCAGCTCTAAATCATGTATCAAATAGTCAACTCATAGGACTTTAATTGTCTCCATACAT
>JANSVA010423064.1:0-20419 GCA_025504915.1 Erythroxylum reticulatum | reverse complement strand
TATTCCTCACTTGAATGTTGTAGGGATACTACCGTTTGCATAACGAGGTATTTTTCTAATCCTGAAAAATATTTGCAAATTTTGGGTGAGTTTTGCGAACTCAGTGAGTGACCATCATTAATGGCTCACCCAGTCACATAACACATAATTCATATTCACAACATTTCACATTTACATTCAATGCACTTTAATCATTCATAATATGCATATGCAATGCACATGAGACCCACTTTCCATTTATTACTTTGTTATGACCGAGTGCCTAAATTGTCCCGTATCTATTGGATACTAGGCTCATTACTAAATGTCCCTTATCTGATGGGGATACATGGCTCATTTTACATAGTGAGCTTTAGGCTCTTAATCATTTTCTGAGCTCCATGCTCTTTTCACACGTTGAGCTTTAAGCTCTGATCAGTGGCTCCTCAAGTCACAACTGCCATTACGTTTCATGCATTCATGAAATTGAATGAATCAATTATATTTGCATATTCCCATTCACTCACATTCACATATCATCGGATCTTAGTCCGGCATTCAAAATTAGAGTTGAGTGTCACTTTTTCGTTTATATGCATGATCACATTTTCCTTCGGAACTAAGTTCAGCATTTATCAACCAAGTCATGTATCACGTATTTTATCCAATTTACATACAAGGAGCACTTCAATATTTCATTTATACATCACATTCATCGGACCTTCTATCTGGAAGCCAACATAATTGATCACATTTATATAATCATTCAGTAGTTAATTAATACAAAATTCAAACAGACAAACAATAAAGTGAGACCAGCTCGACCTACTCACAAATTGCTCTAGAAGCTAGTGCCTAGAAGTTCCGGCAACATCTGGTGGTTGACATTCTAATTGCTTCTCTATATCAAACAACATACACATATATCACAATTTGTACAATCAAAAGCGTTTAATAATGCACATGTATGAAATGAAATATGTACAATGTATGTTCATGACAATCCCGGGTATCTTTCCATCAATTTCATCATGAAAACATTCTCATATCTAAATTCATATAAGTATAATTTATATTTAGGTTTATGCCTCACTAAAACCATTAAAATCACAATTCGTTTCTCATTGGTTTATTTTCAGGTTTTTCTTAGTCTCATTTTCGGGTCTACTGTTCAAGTTCAATCAGAAGGTAAAATTGATGTAATTTGGTCATACTCTCTTCTAGAAAAGTGTTCCTCTATGTATTATGCTTCTATTTACACTAAAATCACTCAGTTTGGTTTAGTAATTTGGGAGATATGTCTCAAATATATTCAGATTGCTCTTATCCAAAATAATATACATACACAACCTCCATCCAGAATTTGAACATCTTAGAGACTGAATCACAATTTTATTTCTTTATAGGATTTGCAGCCCTATTTATTTATTTTACTCTGAATGAAAATATCTCATTTAGAATCCTACAGATCCAAATATAATCAAAATACTAAAGCATGTTTAAAAAATAATCCTATTCATGCTCTTCCAGCTGATACCCTTACTTTGATTCAATCAATATTTTTCAGATCAATACGAAAAGGTATAAATTTTCACAGAGGGATAGAAAATGTTTTAGGAATCTATTGGTTCAAAAATCAAGTCATTTGGAAGTCAGATGACAAAGTTATGGCCGAAGGAAATCAAACAAGGTTCTCTCCTCAACCATATTGAACCTATTTTGGGACAAAAGGCATAACTTACTCTAGGGATATCAGATCAAGGTCATTCTAGAAGGGTTCAAAAGAGGAATTCAATATCTACATCTTCATGAAGACATTGGAGACAAATTCTATAGCAGGGAGAAAAATATGACCAAACGAGAGGATCAGATGAACAGTGCACCAAACGATATGACGTCACCAGACGATACGTCCTCACCAGACAATATGTCCTTACCGAACAAAACATCCTCACCATATGAAGCGTCCTTGCTAGATGATCCGTCCTCACTAGACAAAGAGTCTTCACCAAACGAAGCATCCTCACTAGACAATCCGTCCTTACCAGACGATACATCATCAACAGACGATACTTCATTAACAGATGATACGTCCTATACTCCTGAGCATCTCTACTTATAAGGACCATAACTTTTGACTCTAGTATCCAAAAATTCCATACTATATACCTTTGGAAAGATGAAAAGCTAAGCTACAACTTTATAGAAGACAACTGGGTCAAAATCTACCTAAATCAATACAATCAAATCAAAGAAGTTCAAAACCAGATTTTTCCTCTCTTATCTCATTTTTGTGCTTCATTTCTAGCAACCTTCTCTCACGTATTTTTCATCACTAATTCAACACTTCAATTTTTATTTCTAGTCTTTCTACTCCATTTCATTCAACTCATTCACCACAAATTCACTCTACCCCCAAATATGCAAGTTTAGTCAAAATCCTCAAAATCATCAAAAAGTCATATATCAATTCTTCAACTCTGCATTTCACCATTCTATACATTTTCTTATATTTTCACTCTCTGCATTTTCTTAATTCCCTTTCTCTAACTATCATTTCTACACTTATTTCCATCCTAAACCATCATTTTACAACTACTCTTCAACTCAAGAATCATTTTCTTGAGCATCTCTAGAGCACTCACCTACTTATGTATGCACACATATATATATAAACATGCAAAGTGAAAAAACAGAAAATAAAGCATGTATCTGCATAACACCTTGTTTTATATATAATTTTCTACACTAATCTCATACAACATTTCATTTCTATTTTTAAACTCCAAAAATCATTTCTACATCACCTGATCACTAATAATCCATCAAATACTAAATAACACTATATTCATATTTTCTCATCCTATTTACACAGTATTCATGAAGATGTATGTAAACGCCATGTTCATGCAAATAATAGAAATTTCACCAAATTTATTTCATAAATTCACAACTCTAAAGGATTTATCCAATACTTGTTAAAAGTTCCAAGATCTTCAACTATCCCAAAGCCCTAAACTTCATGCAATTCACGTACACCACTGTATAAATTGACCAACTTCGGTTTTTCTTAGGGTAGAAGAAACAAATAGCAGTGTGGAAGTGGTGTGGGATAAGGAAGAGTAAAGAAATCTCTCGGAAGCTGTTTGATAAAAACTCTGTGTATTGGAATTGAACAAATGGCTTAATAGTGTCTTTGTCTTTCGAAGTTAAAAGAAACGTAGCTTTAAAACTTGGCTTGGCAAGTGACAAGCCATTTGTTCAATTCCTAAGGCTTTAACTAGATTCTCACTTAATTAGTTCAATCAAACTCTAAATTTTACTCCAATTGTCCCTAATTTTCCAATGACATTTTCTCAAAAATTATAAAGTCATCAATGAAATTTCTTCAATAATATTAAACTTTTATTTCTATTTCCATTAATCGATTTACTTGCCAAACGACATTTTTCCTAGTCTAATAATACTCAATATTTTCAGAAATTTTTTCTAAAATTCATCAAAAATTCAAAAAATATACCAATTCTACTAACCAATAAATTTTCAATATAATAGATTCTAAAAATCTCAAAATAACACAACTCAATCCATTTATACCCGGAATTATCCATGAATGCATGTACAATTATTTTCATGTGCAAATTTTCACTATTCATGTGTTTGTGTATGATATTTTATGCATGAGCATAAAAAATACATTTATAATCTCTCATTGTCATTTTCTCAATTATCGAAATCTAGGCCTCTAACCATTAATATGGAAACGGGATGTTACAAAATATGTCTTCTTAACCTTCTTATTCTTAGTAGATTTCTTTCTCTTAAATGGAGAAGTTATAACTTGATCTCCTTTTTCATTAAACAAGTAATCTTCATTAACATCAATTATGTGTTCCTTTTCTGTACTATTTGATGAAGATTTAGTTAATTGATGTGCATATAAACCAGATGTAATAATATCTCCAAAAATATGAAAAAAAATTGAAAACTCCTTACATCTTTTTTTTTGAACTTGTGAGTCATTTTAAGCATCTATAATGATAAAAAGCACACATGAGAAAATTATTATATGATATGATATATTAGTAAAACGAAGAGATTTTTCACTTTAAATAGGTTTTCCTATCATTCATTTGTAGCATTAACTTAACTAGTAAATGAGTTGTAACTGATTCCTGTTTCTTTGAATAAGTTCTTGAAAATTTTCAATTTATCCCTTAACCTATTGTACTTATTCTTCAATTGAACATCAATATACTGTCTATTGAATTTTGTTTGAAGACTTACCTTAATATACTTCCATCCAGATTTGGAAATAGCAATATTGTTCGAATTTTCTTCTTCACTTCTTCAACCATCAATGAGATAAAATACATCTATATGATATCATTCTATACCTCCATCTTTTTCATTTATTTCCACGTAATCATTGAAATTGTTCATATTGTTCAAACCTTCCATTATTAAATGTAATTACATATAAGTGACATAAATCACAAATTTTTTTACAAAGTATTAAATGCTAAATATGATTCAAAATAATCATGAGACATCCATATTAAATGTTAAACTGCATATAAGTTCATGGAAATGATAAAAGAGTTGAAGTGAGAAATTAAAATGAAATTCAATCAATCTTTATAACTATCTGCAATTATTCTTAAAACTAACCTAGGTCTTCACACTTCTACTATGCACTATGATTCCTAAAGTTTACACAAAGTTGGAAACATATATGAACTAGGTACAATTTACATTAAAACAAATACAAAACTACACCTTTACATAGTATATATGCCATAAATATCTACAATCATGCTTGTATGGTGTAATCATTTTCTATGGAATACCTATCAAAGAAACAAGTCACAAAAATGCAATATTTCATAATAATCAAACCAAATGCAACTTTATGGTGCCAACTAACAGGTAAGCCATATACATGCCTAAGGTAAATATACGTTTATTAGTTGTCCCCAATACTAGGTGAACTTCACAGCTTATTGTGATTACATGTATACATAAATCTAAAATATTTTTCTTGATTTAAACCATTATTATGTGAAAATTATTGAGTTAAAATAGATGAGACTCGTGATATTGACATGGAGTCTCCACAATTTATAAAGAAAGTTGGTAAACCTCAGAAGGTAAAGAGAATGGGAGAAAATATAAGAACTAAGTTAATATAAGTCCTAAACAAATTGACATCAGGTAGCATACATAGTTTGCTAATTTGGTTATAACAATTATCTTTTTGTTTTTTGTTAGAAAAAGTAACACAAGCAGTACATGATAGGTTGTTTAAGTAAGTAGCACAATAGTTGATGGTAATTTATGCCTTTACACTTATCATTTTGTTTTCTACTTTTTGTGAGTGCAAGTAATTGAACTAGTATATAATAGGCAGTACCAGTAAAACAAAAGTAATAACAAATTTATGTTATTGCACCTTTTTTTTTTGTAACATAAGTAACACAAACAATATGCATGATTTTAAATTCTTTTTTTGAAAATGTTAAACATATGTAGGTTGTATTGATTTACTTGTTTTGGATGCACATTAACATCGGAAACAATATCTCAATTCTGATACGCTCTTATTAAGTAAAATATCAAACACATGGTGTTATATACGGGTGTTGGGTGTTTTGGATGTCAAATGTTCTTTGATAAGGGTATTATGTTTTATGGATGTCAAATGTCTATATAAAGGCATAAAAAACAACGTGGGTGTTTATGAGAATTATATAAATCACAGGAGTGCCCATAAGAGTTATAGAAACTAGAGTGGTGCAAATAGGAGTTTCTAAACCACCTAGGAGAGTTATCCAAAACACAAGTGTCTATGAGAAATTTCTAAACCACAAGGGTGATATGGTTGAAGGCTTCGGTGAAAAGGTTGTAAACAAAACTATAAATTACTGTTGTAGAATAATTACATTGGACTGCTAAGGAACAACACTAGATTGGTAACTTAGGTTCAACGTTGGATAGTCCAAAACATGAATCCATGCTCCTAAATTTCAGGAGAAGATAGAGAAGAATCCCACAAAATCACGGAGCAACATACACCAACATAACAAAAGACTCCTCTTTTGTGTTCATGTCTTTGGAAGCCATAACTAGTTTAGTCCTAACAAACAACAAACAAACACAATTAGATCAACATGAATTGATGATAAAAGACACAATCTTTTCCTAACACGTCGCTAAGAAGTCGTTGAACTAGAACTTGCATCACCATCATTATCTTCATTGCTACGACCACCACTACCAGAACTAGTAGTGAGAATCAAGAACAAAAGACGTGAACTTGCAAGGATCAAATCATCAAGACTGAGCCAAGGACGAGGAGAAATGGACTTGGAAATGATAAAGTCTTGGTTATAACAAATATATTTAATGACGGAGAATGCAAAAGAGAGGCCTTATGAGAGTTAAACTCCTCGAACAACAAGAAGAGGAAGTAATTTGTAAAGAAACCCATGTATGAATTTACATCTTCGCCACATAAACAACTATATAAACAAGAATGGAAGTCTAAAGCAAGAGTAACTTATTGCACACAAGCACAATGTCAATAAAAAGTGAAAGAAAACAACAATGCATAGCTAAAGGACAGACAAGCTAGATTACCAATTTATTTTTAATTATGCTACAGTAATACATTTATTTTCAATTATTCTACAATAAGTGTGAGATTCTTTGAACCCTTTGGTGTTTAGGAGACGGAGATGACCAAGTATTCCAAGAGAAAGTGGCAAAGGTGGTAGGTTGTTTTGGTTGACTTTTAGTTGCAGAGAAATTTTTGAAGGAAAGGAACAAGAACCTAAAAGTAATAACAACGTATGAAGCAACAAATGTGGGAATAAACAAAGAAGCATCAAAAACAAGAAAAGGTTATACCTGAAATGAAGAAATCAAAGTACAAAAGACGCTTAAGACACAAGAGATGTTGAAAACGCTGAAGACGACGAGAAAACCCAACGTGAAGTTTTTTCTGAACAAAAGAACTTGTTTTAAAAACACAAAAAAAACTATTTTTTCATTTTCATAAAGTATTTGTAGTTTTTATTTTCTTTAAAAAAAATAACAACAATATTCAACCAAACATGTTATAACGGACTATTTTTAATCAAAATAACAAAAAAAATATAAAAAACAAACAACCCCATAATTTCATTAAAAATTTTCCTTTATTTAAAACCGGTCGTATTATGATAAAACCATTAGAATTTTAGACATCTAACTTCCACAAAATCTTAAACATATCAGAATTAGCTTGCCTTTTTGGACATTTTGACATGATTCTCAAACACAGCAATAGGCAGATTTAACCGAGATGACACCATTTTTTAAGACCTTAGTTGAAATTCGGATCTAGTTTAATGCACAAGACAGGAGTTTCAAGACTTTTTATTCAGAAAAACGTTAATAACTTAACAAACTACAGGAAGAAAGCTTGGACCATCAACGCATAAGAGTTTCTAAAACACTACATTACTGTTCAACTTCAGTCAAAATTGAAGTTAAGTAATCAGTGATCTATATCATATCATTACAATTACAGCCTCCTCCAGACACGTGAACCGCAGCATTATAAAATATGAAATTGTTAGAATAAGAATGCTGAGGAAGAGAAGTTACAAAGTTATTTACATAATTACAAAGTGATTATTTCAAGGGTCTTTTCTTTTATATACAAAAGTCACCAAAGATACCCCCCACAAATACTGTAGTATTCACAATTCCTCTTCACGGTGGATACAAGATTGGTGTTCATAGTTAATGAACCATCTGGGGCGAATTAAAGAATAACTGTCCACCTGAACGAAAGAAATGAACACCTGAAAGGATCATGTCAGGGTGAAAATAACCCCAAATGCTAAGGAAAAACATGGAAACCACTCATAAGAGTCCTCTAAAGAAACTTATATGAAGTTTAGATCAAGAAATAAAGAAATTAACTTTAATCAAACTCATCACCTTCATTTTTTTTTTTTTTTTTTTTTGGATTCGAGGAAACCCTGTAGGCGGGCCAAGAGGGCACACCTCTCCGAGGGCCCAACTGACACACCACCGCACAGGCGGGCCAAGCGGGCACACCTCTCCGAGGGCCCAACTGGTCTTCAAAATGAATCTCCATTTCCACGCTTTCATTGTTATTATTTACAAACTTCAGCCTCTGCACTTACGGCATCTCTATTATTTACAAACTCAAGTCGAGCATTTGCCTTCGGGCTGAAATATTTATTTACAGAGCCCTAGTTTCTATCGACATCTGAGGACCGTTCCAGTCAGTTCCTTTGAATCCATTCTGAAATCCAGCTCCTCCATGCCTGCTGTCAGTCATTAAGTCAAGAGATCCAGAGCTGCTCCTACGTGAAAACCTGCCATTTTCAGATACTCCAGAATTTATATTACAGTCCATCATAGGAACTCTACTCTGTATACGAGAGAGAACATGTCTGAATATATAAGGGCTCACCATTCCATAAAAACAGGAACAGAGATACAATCAGGAAACATATCAAACTTGCCAATAGAAACTGATTTAACAATATACAGTAGATTGGTTTAGGGGATCCAATATTGAACAAACAAAAAAAAGTACCAAAGGGGTGAACCAAATAAAAGAAATTCACAACATTTGGAGTATTATATGTAACTGACAAACCACAATGCTTAGATATAAAAAACAAGCATAAGACTAGCCAGATATCAGACCAACAGGGACATCATTTAATATGCTCTAGAATGGAAGAAGTCATAGAGAACAACATTTTCTTTTAATATTTAATAAGATAACAAATTAAAAATATTAATGCTTTTTAAAATTTTGAACTTCGATCTATAACATTTTAAAATTTTCAATTAAGTGTCCAAATATTTAATTTAAAAAGTTGTATCCTTTAATACTTTACTAATGTAGTTGACAGAACAAAGTAAAAACTTAAATTTGGAGGGACTGCATGATTCTTTGTCATCGTCACTATGGAAATAAGATGTCACGTAGCCCTTCCAAATATCAGTCTTTACATTGCTCTGTCAGCCACAAACAAACTATTAATGGAGAAAACCTTTTAAACTAAGTTAATCCGAACACATTAAAAGGTTAGACACTAAAATGAAAATATCTAATAAAGTTTAGAAATTTGTAATCTATTATCCCCAATAAATATCATATCCTCAACATCCAGCAACTTGATTCCATTAATTCAAGGCATTCACAAATTTCACCAGAAAAGAAAGCATGTAGTTGAACAAATTTTGATACCCTATGATCACCCTATTTAACTACTTAATTTGAACATTTTTTTTGTTCTATATTGCAGTGAATATGGACATTAATTATAAATTCAAGACTAATCATGACATCTGGCCATACAAGGCAATTCTGCACGTATGCTTGATATTTCTCCAACAAAAATCTCCACCCAGAAGAAGGGTTCTAGATACAAAACCCACCTCAAATTCTTAAGAGGGATTAAATTTCATTCTTAAGCTTAACAGATCATCCTTTGATCTAGAGGGAAAACTTTGATCAATCTAATAAGAAAAGCTATGAAACATCTACATGTTCAACACACCTTGAATGTTGAAATCTTGGTTTATGAAGGTAGTTCATCACAGGAACCAGATCTTTTAATCTTGCCTCCATCATGCGAGCTGGAATCCTTTCATTCTCAATTTCCCCACGCTTATCTTCCTCATTCAAGAATAAACTTTCCATTATCATTGATTGGAAGTATATCTGGCAAGCAATTTACAAGATTACACGTTAAATGAGTATGTAAGAGCAGAGATGATAACTTTTACCACTTCATGTCTGCCTCAACTAAGAGGTGCCTTATGTTTTGACCATAATGGTTCACGAGCTTCATGCATCTGCAGTTCAACTTCTGAAATATATAAATGATATTTTCCCTCCCATTTCCTTGTCTGTGCATCAAAACCTCTTCCTTCAGGATTACCACCATTTCCCTTTTCCATGACTTCAGGATATATCTTACTGCTGTCTAAATTACCATTCTCTCCATATATGTCTCAACATTATCTTCCCGCTCTCTGCAGATATGTTTCTGGCATATATTCCACTTCTGGATTGCCTGAACCACTAACCTACAAGCACTTTCCGCAGTTGCTTCATAAGTTGAATTCATCCCAGAAAAAGTGGTCGATGAATCTATATCAGCTGACATGCGCAACATATATCGTATCATACAACCAGGAGTGAAGACTAGAAGGTGGTACTTTGTCTTTGGAGAAGTGCTATCCACATGCAAATCACTGTTTCCCTGACAGCTGTGAAATGATGAAGCAATGACACCTGAAAGCATGCTCAGCCTGCCTGTCGCAGCTGCTGCAGCACTGTTGTCGGTGCCTATCCAACCATTAATTCCATTTCTTATTCTGCTTACTGCAGAAAGGGTAACTGGGTGACCAGGGGCACCAAGACAATGTTGATTATGCATTTGTGAGCTTAAAGTAGGTGGGTGGTGAGCAGCTGCTTTACTAGCATAACTGGCATCAGATGACTGAAAGATGAGTGATCCTCCCAAGGGAATGGCAAATAAATGACATGTCCCCCTGGAGGAACTTATCATTATCCAGTTGCTATCATTGGTAAAACAAATGTCCTGTATGACCTGAGAAAACAATTTGGGACGATATCAACAACAGACAACAATATTATCGATAGTATTAAGAGAAGAAAACAGGTCAAAAGGATTATGGAAATCTTACTGCATTTGTGAATCCACGTTGCAGCCTGTAAAGGTGTGTATAAGAGACACCAGTGTCATCAGATGAGGAGCTTCCACCAAGTGCAGGCATTGTTTTGAAAACATTAATGTTATGACCCTGCACTGAAGCTGTAACTAAAAGTGTCCCACTAGGATCAAAGCACAAAGCTGAAATAGGACATTTGTGTGCCCTGAACTGGGTGATAACAAGTTTACTAACAATGTCACTGACAACAACCTAAAAGAAGAGCAAAAACAAAGGGACCGTGTAAGCAAGATGCAAGACTAATTTTGCAAGTAACATAAAAAATTTATGAAGCCATAAACAATTTATGAAGCCATAAACAATTTATGAAGCCATGTCTATCGTTAGACGACATTATCTTTAGTCACTCATCTTATCAGTTAGTCAAATACTTTCTGTTATAGATATATTAGATAAAACAGAACATTTGAGATATTCTAGGGATACAGATCAGGAAGTGTCCAATCTCTTCTCCCTTGTATTATAAATACAAAGCATCAATACAATTGTAAATTGAGTTGCCTTTTCCAAAATCATGATTCTTTACAAAACCCTCCAAACCTCTCTGTTAACTTCTATGAAAAGAACAAAAATGGGATAATGTGTAAAACCATTGGACATGTACATAGAAACACAAGAATAGTGGAAGGTAAAAATCTAGTTAGATGTTAAAAGAATTTGAGAAAATCAGCCATACCATTCCGATGTTATCTACATCTTGGAAATGGCCATTAGCACCAGACATCCCCGAGCGAGTTGAACCATTGGAATTAGGTAGAAGCTTCGAATAATACCTAGACAACTTTTTATATCCCACATCTCCTAAGGTCACAATTCCAGCAGCAACTTGTTTGCTCGATTCTTTTCCATAATTTGCAACTAGACACCCATGCGATGAATGACCAGAAAAGTCACAGAAGGTGTCAAGTGTTGTGGACTAACCCATCCAGAATCCACAACAGCAACAGTACTCCCACTATAACCCAACCACCTGTGGCCAACCGCAAGAGGCCCATACCCTATACTTCCAAAACTAGGAGAACCCCTAACAATGGGATTAGTAATTATTGTATATTTTCTCTCTAATGTTTTAGCATCAAAACAATGTATCTGCATGGCATAAAGTATAATTCTCACAATCTAATACAAGAAAAATTGAAGGCTTCTTAAAAAAAAGCATAAATTAACATACCTGAGATGGTTGTGAAATAGCTACGATTCGAGAGCTACACCTCACAAAATAAACAACTGATCTGAACTTTAGCAAATGTACATATGATTGAGATCTCAGAGAATAGAACTGAACTACAGTTGGCACAATAGAATGTGAATCATCGTAATTCAGATTAGCACCATTTAAAAGTGTACTTGAGCCATTCTGAAGATTAATATCACCAGAAGCACTCCCACCAGAACAAACTACCAAAAGTGGCCAGCTGCTTGCAAATCTGTCTTCATTAGATGCTATTGGTTTTCTTAGCATTTGCAAGAATGAGACAGGACCATCATATCTTGACACAAGGTGACAGACATTATCTGCTTCATCAACATCCCACACCTGGAAACCAGAACAATATGACAATAGCAGAACACGTCGACATACACCACTCTCACCATCCAAGTGGTCAAACCCAGCCCAGAGAACCTGCATAGCATTACCATGGCTTCAGTCAATCTGAACTTCCAGATCTTAGACTGAACAATGTTGAAAGAAAAAGCCAATTAACCTGTAGGACATTGATTCACCACTAAGTAAAGGTAGCAAGCGAGAGCACAAGGAGAGAGAGAGAAAAGAAAAAGAAAATGTTGCATGATGATTAATATTTTCTACTAACAGAAATATGATCAGAACAAATCAAAGCAGTATAAAGTATAAACCACATGAACAAGTACAAAACAATAAAACAATCATAATCAAAACTGAAAATTTTCATAAATGAACTAACAGTTATAATTAGTGTTCCGATGGCTTGCAACAATATGTTTCAATTTTCATATTAGATTAACTATTCCAATTTCATTAAGTAGCAAGATGCTTCAATAGAAGTGCTCTATTTAATGCAAGATGAAGCATCAAACCCATAATAGAAATCAATGTTATGACCCTCAACTTTAAAGATCTGCAAAAACACGCTAAAAATACAGTTCCAAGATCATACATCACCCTACTCAAACCGACCAGTAAGCTTATCCAACTCTAGACAAATTAACAACATGCTATAGCACTGAATTGACTTCACCAATCACACCTTTATTGTTCCAGTTATTTAACCAATTAGAATTACACATTGTCCACTCTTAGACTCATCCAAAATCTTTTTTGAGTTAGAGTGGCTTCTTGATGTGGTATCAAAGCCTTGTATCACCAAGACGCCTTGATCAAGTTTGTGCAACTCTCATTTATAGTGAATTTGTGATTTGTCTTGTTTGTCCAAAATTCGTGTGAGGAATGTTTAAGCTTTTGGAGTGAGTGGTTTCTTGATGCAATCAAATTGAATGCCAGTTTGCTTAACATGTTTCAAAGAGGCAAATGCCATAAGTAAAAATATTTAAACTAATTAAAGAACACAAGAATTAAAGGAATTATTTGCTCTAATACTCATTTAGAGTCAATGATACTCATTTAGAGTCAACTTCTGTCAAGCATTTGAATTGCCAGATTAAAATTCTCAATGTCTCTAAAATTGCATGCCAAATCATATCTCCCACCAAGTCTGGGTTCCTGTACCAACTCGCATAAAATTTTTGACACTCCCCAAATACGCAGCTATCATAAGCTAAACATTGCTGCATATGCCAAATAAAATGCTAGAACTTTCATTCCCTCCAAACTGGCACTCAAAGAAACAAAACCCTTCAAGCTGTGTAACTTAGACTAAACACATGAACAACTTCCAAAAACTAACTTTCCTAAATGACTAAACACACGAAAAACTTCCAATAACTAAATTTTTTAAATGACACTACATTCGTATCCCGTAAGTGTATTCTTACAATTCATTTATAACAAGCTCCTCGAAAAGAATCCCAAATCAACAAATTCAACACGGTCAATCTGAAATTTCAAACTGCCCCAACAAATTATCCGTCAAGAGAACAAAATCAAGTACAAAGTTCAATCCTTTACCTGATCGTGGTTAAATCATGAACTCTGTCCACAATCGATTGTGCCACCGACGCTGCAGACTTTGCCACGGTGGATGCTCCCGATGAAACAATCCTCAAGTAGCTAGAAATCGCCCGAATCGAGCTCGGCAAAAACCCACCATTATTGAATCGTCCCTGCGAATTCGTGTGACGTTGTTACGGCACATCGCGACTATTCCTCATAATAGTCCCAAAGCCCAAAAAACAAAGACAAACAGTACCCAAATCGCGAAAATCTTCGATTCTCCAATTTCTGCTTTACGCATAACATTAACCTTGCTTCTATTGAAGATTAATACCCAATATTCCAAGAACCAAAGGTCACCCAAGTCGAATATCAATAGCCCCCAAATTTCAGGTAACAACTTAGTCCATCTAAACTAAAGTATGGATTCTATTCAAAGAAACTATAGGCACCGCAGTTTCAATAAACAGATAAAACCCAGAAACAGACTTCAAATTTGAAGCAAGTTTCAGCTTCAAAATCTGTCCGCTTATGGCATATGGGTTTAACAAATCAAACAAAAACCCACTTCCATTTTGAAGGTTTTTCGAAGGCAAACAATTCGTAAAACAATGAAAACGTGAATTTTGAGGTGGGATTTTGCAGTTTTTGAAGGGACAAAAAGGAAACGAAATTTTTTTTTACATAATGAATGAATATATTCTTCAAAACAAATCACATATGTACAAACCAACAATCAGACTATTCACGATACGGAGGGAAGATTTAGAAGGGTATAATTGAGGCTTTTGGTTTTTGAAAATTGCAAAGGAAGAGAGAAAGCAATCGTTTTCCTTCGATTTTGAATGGATAGTGAAGAGAAGAGGTGGTTTAATTGGTTTCTGACGAAAACAAAAAAGAAAAAGACTTTGTTCTGGTCTCTCGAGTCTCGTGTCCCCGGCCTTTTTTTTTGCTTTGTCAAACTTCTTGGTTTTGCATTTTACGTTTAAGTTAAATAATTAATTTTTAGTTACCTTTTTTTTTTATTTGAAGACAAAAATAAAACATTCCAATAATTTCTATGTTAAACTATTCTTGAAATGTTCTTTGATATCTGGACATTGTTTCATGATAATTATTATAATGTGTTTAATCTTTTGGAGTTTTTTTTTGATTTAGTATTCAAACTTTTAAAATTGTCAAGATTTAAAATTTTAACAATTCAATTCAAAATATTAGTTTTTAATGATGGGACTAATAGATAGACATTCACATCATTTTTAGTAAATATGTTATATTATAAAAATAATTTTCTGACACAATTTATACAAGTTTTAAAAAAATAATTACTACATTGAAATTTTTAAAATTTTTGGCACTGATTGAAAAAATCTTAAAAGGTTATACATTTTTCAATATTTTATTTCTTAAGTCATTCCACATGCTTTTTCTTTAACTTAGTGTTGGTGTGATTTTGTATCCTTTAAATTGTTTTCGTGTTTTTGGTCCACACAAGTAGATTACTGCATATCTCAGCAATGTTATAAATATTGTATTAGTATCGATACCAAATTTAGTTCTGATGCGGTGTTATATAGATATTCATCAATATCGAGTACCGTTTAGGATAATTTTAAAAATTATAAAACAGTCCTTAGTTATTTTAAATTACAAAATAGTCTCTCAATATATTATGCTATATAATTTATAATTTTACATTAATTTTATCTCCAAAAATCAAAATAATAAAATGTTAAAAATAACAACAATATATTTATTTCTATTTATATTACTTTTCATATATTTCACTTATAAACATTAACAAAAATTAATATAAAAAGATTGTTTAGTAATCACATGAATGTAAAACAAAGGATAATAAAAAAGTACTTAAAATGTTAAACTTTTATCATACAGTAAAGAAACATTACATCAAAAATTAAATAGAAATAATAATAAAGTTTCGTTACTTTATAAGTATTACAATAAGAGTTCATGTCGAGGAATATAACCAGCTAGAAATGAAACATGAAACAAAAATATTTAAATTTAAAAGTTTTATATTTATATTGCATATATAGAATTTAACATTTTCACTAAATCCAAGTGAAATTAAAAAAAGATAAGAAATGAAAAACCTAAAACTTTTATTCAATTGAATATCTGCTCAAATTGCATCAACCCTAATTTTTATTTGGTATAAAATATTCATCATTAAGAGGGGACTCATCATTACTATCATTCAAATTCATTGCATCAAATGACATGTCAATACTTTCTCATCCAAGATTATCTTCCAAGTCACTCTCATCTATCAAACCCGTTGATAAGTGTGAATTGCATCGTGCTTTAGGGCTTAGTTTAATATGTACTTAATTGTTAATTCAATCGTTTAGTATATGTTTATGATAGAATTGTGTTAGTTTGCTAATTATTTATATTTTAAGTGTTTTATGGATTAGTATAAGTCTTTGAGCTTAATTATTATGTTTTTTAGGTACTTTGATATGTTTGTTAATATTTCAGGGTCAACATCGAAAAACGGAGAAGTTTTAGAGACACTAGGGCAAGAACCACAGCCTACGATCGTGGACAAAAGCATTGGAGATGGCCCACGATCATGGCAGAAGCTTAGGATATGGCCCACAATCATGGCCTGCATGCTATGATCATGACAGAAGGCTCGGATGAGGCTCATAATCGTGGCCTACCTCGGACAGACATGCAGACACTTAAAAACGTCAAGTTTCGAGAGATTTTCGGACCTTTTGGACCTCAAAAGAACGCTAAGATTGCTCAGAACACAAAAGGTATTTAAAGAATAAGACAAAGAGGCAGGATGAACTTTTGCATTAGCCACTTTTAGAGAAACCCTAGAGAGAATTATCGAGAGATAGAGAAAGAGAAGAAGGAAGAGAGAAAAGGAGAAGAAGTCGACTTGATGTACTTCCTGAATTAGGAGTTTCTCGATGTCACTGCCTCCCGTCTTCCGTTCAATTTTGTATTTCCTTCTATTTTCAGTTTTATTATTGTATAGAATTGAAATAACAGTTGATGATAGGATATTTGGATGTTAATGTTGCTTATAAACTCGCCTTGAGGGTTTTATCTTTAATTTAATGAAATATGATTTATTGTGATTTAATTCTGGATGTGCATAATTCGATAATAAACTGAGAGCACGGATGGATCCACATTAGGGGCAAGTGGCTACTGCCTCTAAAAAATTTCATATAAAAAATTATTATTTTAAGTTTTGATCCCATAAAAAAATAGAATTTTACTGCCATTAAAATTTTGGCCCCATTAAAAATAAAATTTTGCCCCATTAAATTTCTGACCCCATTTAAAAAAATTTTTGGATCTGTCCCTGACTAAGAGGATGAATTGAGTGAAAAATAATTAAATTGAGCTAACGAGAGTTAGGTGATTTATAGAATGAGAATTAAATCAAATTGGTAAATTGTGCGAAGAGAGATCTTGCATAGGTTTCTGATAGTTTATTGGACAACTTCAGATCTAATTAAGGCTTTGGATAGGTTGTTAATTGAGAAATTGCAACTTTCATAATATGATTAGGGTTTATAACTTAGGGTTAATGGTTATAACTCGATAGAGATTAATCAACCCTAGGATTGTCTAAAACCAATAATCTGGTAATTCATAATCAATTAGGTTAGCGTTAAGGATTAGTAAAATCCCCTTTCTCTCAATTTTTAATTCCTTAGGTTGATTTTTAAGTATGTGTTGCAACTGCTAAATTGTTAATATTCTCGTGATTGATTTGCTCAATTGAATTGAATTCTCATTTTATTTCTATTACATTTTGAATTTGTATGAATTGTTCTAGCTTTAGATTTTAGAATTAGATTATCCCTTCTTATGGATCGACAACTTAGGTACTATGCGAATGACTTATGCGCTTGCAGATTATTTAGGTTAATTAGTTAAAAATTACACACATCAATAACCCGATCACTCGATTCCTTATAAATATAATCCGCTAAAAGATCAACATAATTAAGGCAATTTGGATTTACAAAACTACTCATTCTATTAAGAGTTCTAGTAATAAAATAAAACAAAATAATTAAAAATTACAATAAATTATAATCAACTTAATAATAACAATAATATACCTTTCTTGAAGTTTTAAATTGTATTAAATAAAGACAAAGTCGTTCAATCTTTTATGTTTCAATTTATTCATTTTCTTGTAATGGATGAATTCAAATATGCTATATTTTTTTTCACACTCTATTGTATTCATACATTGAGTCAAAATTCGAATTGCAAACTATTGCAATTCTAAAACACCACTTTTGAACACTTCTAAAATATCTGAAATAAAGTAACAAAGTCTCTAAAAAGGAAAAAAATGCTAGAATTAAAAATATAACCCCTTAGCAGAATAAAATAAAAAATTGATAATAGGCTCATGTCTTCTATTTGTCTAACCATCACACATGATTGAACACTTATAAGTTGCCCAAGTTATTTTTTGTTCATCTAAATAACTATTTATTTTATAAACAAAACTACTCAAAAGTTTACCTATATAGTCATCAATTGAAGGAGCTTTATATTATGGACTATAAGAGGTAATAACTTCCACCATAAGTTACTAATATCAAGAATGTGCACCATTGAATGATATACCTGAATCTACTACCATCTATCCATTGTTATGTCCACATTATGAGCAGTTTCATTAGATTGTAAGGCACTATAGATCGAAGGATGAGCTCCAAGAGTTGTTCGTGGTGAAAAAAATAGACACTTGTCTTCTTCTCTTTCTCACATCAGGTGCAACATTCATCAGATGCAATGTGTCTTTCTTGTTGGGAAGAAAACACATTCAACATCCCTGGTATCATCCTGACCATTAAAAAATGAACTTCTATTATCAATTTCCAAGTTTAATCTTTCCCTTCTATCTTTCTCGTGCTAATACTCTTAAAAAAATCTTCATTTGCAATTTTACATTATGTTTCACTTTCTTACAAGGCACTACTTCACCTTTGATCCTAGCTAAATATTTCCTTAAGATAGTGATTCACCCTACATTTCAAATATTTGTTACAATACAAACAAATGGTATGATTCTTCATTTGAGGAACTAATCTAGTATGAATTCAAGTTGGATTATTGAATCTTCCTAAACTTGAAGTGGCTAAATTATCAAGAGTACTTGAATTTCTCTCCTTTTGTTTGTAAAAAATAAAGACATATGGAAAATTAAATTAATAGCATCATATTCAAAAATAAAGTTTCTATATATGACATCATTACATAACAAATTCAATAGTACATAATTAAATAACATCATTATATCTTTCTTTTGGTAATGTACATTATAAAAAGATTTTATTGTATAAAAGAAAAGAAAAAAATCATTACTTAAACATTACATTTTCACATTATATTGATTAATATGTAAAACCCTGAACTTTCCCTTCTATCAATTTATAGATTTTATTCTAGGTGAATAGTATTTCTGGATGAATAGTGAACCCAGATAAACAGTATTTTCACTTGAATAGGGATTTTGAGGACCCAACCAAAAAAAAGAAAATACCCAGAATAGATATTAGATTCAAATGAGATTGAAACAGATGGAAAACAAGTCCAATCGAATGAATTTCGAGAATTTCATAAGTTTAGGACAAAAATGCCATTTTTGGAAAATACTAGGTATTAATGATTTTATATAACATCCCGTTACATATTTTAAGGAAAAAACAATAAATGAGAGAAATTGTTGAGAAAGTATGAAACACATTTCATGCTTATACATAATATGTCATACATATACACTTCAATAGTGAATTTTTCTACACATGAAAATAATTCTACATGCATTCATGAATAATTCCGGGTATATTTAAACTGAGTTGTGATTTTTGGAAAATATGTGAATTTGGAATTTAATTATATTGAAAATTTTATTGACTAGTGGAATTATTATATCTGTGAATTTTGGTGAAATTAGGATTTATTTTAGAATTTATAGAGTATTATGAAAAATAAGAAAAAGAAGAGAAGAAATCAAATGAAGATTTGGAGATAGTTGAATTGTAAAGATGAGAGTTAGTTTCAAAAGAAACTAAGTTAGAACTTAGACCTTAGGAAAGTGACAAGTGTTACTTAATAAGTTGCCTTTATAATTTTTTTTTTTCTGATAGTGAGTTAAGATTCCAGAGAGTAAACAGAACTAAGTTATATGTCTAAGTCCCATCTTCGTAGTCACCTTCTTCGAATTTCCTTTCCTCTCACACACACAAAGTTTTCCATCAAAATCATTCAGAGGGATTTCTTTGTTTTTCCTCCTCCCACAACTCTACCACCACTATTATTTATTCTGCCACCCTAAGAAAAACCAAAAGTTGGTCATTTTGTACAGTAAATACATGAGGTTTGCATGGAGTTAGGGCTTAAAGATAGTTGAAGCTTTCCGAGTCTTCAACAAGTAAGTAGTAAATATATTTGATAGAGTTGTGGATTTATGATATAAAGTTGACGAATTTATTGTCAGTGCATGGATGGGGGCAAGACTATAGTCGACAAGTTTTGGAT
>JANSVA010423019.1:3968-41642 GCA_025504915.1 Erythroxylum reticulatum | reverse complement strand
TAAGTTTACAGAATAGGATAGAAAAATCTATACAGATATGGAAATATAATTGTAGGATACTATATATCTACAGGATACTGGTATCTAATTTAAAAGATCTGATTATGATCATATCATAATATTATGAGATATACATATCTTTGACCACACTTTATCTTTCTCTTCCGAAAGATTAGTTTTAAGTAGGAGGGTTTTTACTGGTATGTCTGGAGTCATACTTCTCATGATCTCCTTGTTGCTTAATCCTTGCTGAACAGTGTATTCCTTAGGAATATGCTATTTCAACCCTTGAAGTTGTGATTGTTCATGTAGGCATCCCATCTCCATCCATTTGTCAAACCAAAAACTTGTACCTTTCCCATTCCCTACCCTATGCCTTATTTGAGGTTTGATCAACTCCTTTGTCTCAATTATCTTCTTAAGGGTAGGTAAAACCCTTTCAGGAATTTTGATGTACCAGATACTCTCTTTAGTTAGATATTTTCTCCATACCTATCACACCCATAATGAATTCTCCTTTCTGATTAGCCTTTAAAATCTTTTTGCTAACATTGTGTGATTGACTACTTGAATCAATATGAGCCATAGTACTGCTTGTTTTCTAGGCTTACAAATCTCTATCCACTTGATCTTACCTATTCTTTTCGCTTCTTGTTTTTCAAATGTTCAAAGCAAATAGGCATAAATTATTTGAAAAAGCTTTTAATAGGTTAATTTGATCATAAAGGTTGTGAAAGTTACAAGAAATATGTGAAAATTTGGATAGGGTGTCAAATTGAGAAGATAAAAATTTAAAATATTCAACGTTTAGTTAATATTAAACTTACATAAATTTATATATAATAAATAATAAGTAGAAATTATAAAATAAATATAATAAAATATAATAAAAACAAAAATTTTAATAGACAATAAATACTTTGTAAAAATTATAAAAATAAATAGAAAGTATAATATAATAAATTACTTTATTAAATACAAAGAATAAATCCATGTACTTTAATATATAATTTGAAAATTGAAAGGTTGTAGTTTTGCAATATATATGTTCTGCCATAGTTGCTTTGAACTGAACCTGACGGTTGTTTAATAGGAAGTAATTGTGTTAGCAAATGTGAATTTTTCAAAATTAAATCGCAAGCAGAAAAATCAAATATGCAATAAATAAATCAACAATTGAAATTTGGTAATGTAATTTGGCACACTTGGCTTACATTTGCAGGGCTCTTCCCAACTTAATCAATTTTCACGAAAAGACAATAGTTGTACATAAGACTTTACTAAACCAACAACACTTACCCATTGACACTACCCACTCATACTCACAACCCGTGAAAGTATTTCACTCTCAACAGTATGACCACCTCATGCTAACCTCAATCGAAAATTTTCAAACAATTAATGATAATGAAGTTGAAATAAAATCTCAGGTGATTGAATCGAAATAACATAAACAAAGAAACACTTGAGTCAAAAGACACTCCCTTATATGTGCAGCTTCCTCAAATCGAAATCATAGGAAGACGTCCAACAAGAATTCTGCTATGAACCTTCAAATTAATCATTGAAGAAAACCACGCACAACAGTCATAAAAATCATCAAACGAACTTATGTTTGATCACCAAAACATGCTAAAAATACAACAACAAGATTGATCAAGTAACTGCAAATTTTTTCCTCACAAAAAATGATGTATAAGTAATCCAATTGTTCACATACATATCCAAAAATGTAGCTGCCAAAAAGTCGATAAAATATATGATAAATTTGCCCAATTAGTCACATACATATCTAGTAAATCCTATCTTCTTTAGGATTCTATTATAAGTAGGGTTCCTTCGATATTCAAGATAGTGGAGTCTTATACCAAGTGACCTTCTTATCACTAATGATATACCAAATATATTAAACTACAAATAATGCCCAAAATAATAAATTAGATAACTTAACGATCTCTCCCTTTTTGATATTATTTGTCACATCAAAGAACTCCTGATAAATAGTAACCCCCTGAATTGAACAATCATAACAATAGATTCTAAGTAACATCAGAGTTAATATCAACTGTCAGGTTTTCAAGCAATAATCACCAATAAAGCAGAAAATATTAGCTAGAAAATTAAACAATCTTTTCTCCCCTTTGCGATAAAAAAATTCCAAAAGGAGGTTAAAAGTTATGGGAAGTGTAACAAAGAACCTACTATTTAAGTTGGTGAAGGGCATCTATACCCGCCTGAAAGATACCTTTAATCTGATCAATTTCATCACATAAGGCGATATGGGTATTGTTATTGGATCTAGTAGATGGTGACGATGATCTAAAAGAGAAGTATGACAAATCAATTACTCGAGCTTGCTTATTGACATTTAAAATTCAAGGAGAGAAATTCATTAAAGACACAACTTAAGTATAGCAGAATAAGTCTAAAAGAGAAATTAAGTAATTAAGTAATGAAAACATAATAATGACGTTGTTTACTAGCATCCATAAGCATAAACTTAATAATTGTCTACTCCAAATTGAACTTAATGCTTGTACCGGTTGCATAAAAAACTTTTTCCTGAGTAAGATCTACAGTGACTGTAAGGGTATTTAGTAACCAGTTAACCAACAGAATCTTATAAGTGATAAAATATTTTTAAGATAAATCGGAAGCACGAAGTACAGCAGTAGACGACTAAGCAAACAATTTTCCATCCATTAACACACTAGTTAATATGTCATTCGTCACAACAAAGTCATCTGCATATAACTAATCTCCAATCAAGCTAACAAAACCCAAAACTCATTTAGTAAATTCGAAGCAAATCTAACCAATTTCCCTTTGCACATAAATAAGATGAAAACTAATAATAGTTGCGTCCAAAATACCTTTATCCAAATTGTAATTGAATTTTCGAACCAATTCAGCATCAAGATGTTTAGGCAATAACGCAGCAACTAACAAATTGCGCTCAGTTAATAGGGCATCTAAATTAACTGTTGATATTCAACTAAATTGATAGAATGGTTAAGAACAAACTCGGTAGTGGCGAGAGAGTCCCATTTTTTGGTGTTGTCAAAAAGTAAAATTTATAAGATAGGACTTGCACCACTAAAATCCGAGCAGGAGATTATTGGTAAGGTGGTCGAACATATTTTCGAGCAATATATTTCATAAGGCATCTGGAAACATAGGAAGCAACTTTCAATTTTGAGATAACCAAAGGTGTTGGAGTAGGAGACTCGACAGGGGCATCCTTTAAAGCAGAGGAAGGGGTGTTAGTAGACGATTTCTTAATAAGGTGAGAGAGTACCCCGATGTACATCACCATCAATAGTCCGTTGTTCTTGAATGGAGGGGAGATTGTGATCTACAATGGGTGTCACCGAAGATGAACCAGCTCTGGTGGTCGACATCCTATAAGGTGGGTTTTGTATTAGATGGTTGGAACGCCAAGGTGGGTCGACTGTGGACGGTGGAGATGCCTCCAATGACCGCTCCAAATGATAAGAAGACACCTGATGTTTAAATTTTCTCATTCTTTGACCAAAGAAATTCTTGACGGAGATGATGGTGAGGTATGATGGTGAGAGAGAGAGAGAGCCAAAAGAGAGGATGTGGTAGTGAGAGAGCCAATGTAGTAAAAAATGTAGGCAAAATTTCAAAAACAAAGAGAGGGGGAAAGAGGGGTGTGTGGTGGTAAGTTAAAAAGTAAGAAAAAAATTAGGGATTTAACCCCTTTTTGATTTTTCTGTTTTTTGGTAAACTATAACAAAATACTTCAAAAATGTAAATCACATAGTCCTAGAGGCCATTTAAGAGATTTAAACCTAATGAAATCAAGAGGTTTCATAAAAATATCAACCAATTGCTTCTCAGTTGTTACATATGAAAAATTTGCAATTTTAGTCTCTATAAGCTCTAGAATGACATGATACTTCAGTTCAATGTGCTTAGTTTTTGAATGCTGAACTGGGTTTTTGTAGATGTCTATGGTGCTTTTATTATCACACATAACTGTCAACACATCTTAAGCAACTCCATAGTCTTCTAACATTTGCCTCATCCATAAAGTTAAGAATAATAACTACTAGCTGCAATATATTCAGCTTTTACTATTGACAATAAGATGGAGTTTTGTTTCTTACTATACCATGAAATTAGATTGTTGTTAAGAAAGAAACAGCTCCCTGATGTGCTTTTTTTATCATCTAAATTTTCGGCCCAATCTACATCATTATAACTAGCTAGATAAAAAGTATAATCATATGAGTACCATAGTCCAAATTCAGAAGTACCATTTACATACCTGATGATTTGCTTTATCATAGTTAAGTTAGACTCTTTGGGATTAGATTAATAGCTTGCACATACTACCACGCTATAACAAATATCAGGTCGACTCATAGTTAGATAAAGTAAACTCCTAATAATGCTTCTGTATAAACTCATATCAACATCTTTGCCATGATCATCTTTATTGAACTTTGATGACACAATCATTGTTGTTTTAACATAACGTGCATTCTCAAGGCTGAATTTCTTCACCAAATTCTTTGCATATTTGGTTTGTGACACGAAGATACCATCTTTCACTTGCTAAAAGATATTCAATTCTCCCACTATACTCATCTTAAACTCATTTGTCATCATCTTAACAAAGTCCTCCACCATCTTTGGATTAGTTGAGCCAAACACAATATCATCAACATATATTTATGCAATCATCAAATCAGATCTGAATTTTTTAAGAAATAAGGTCTTGTCTACACTATCTGGTTTATATCCTTGATTGAGTAGGTATTGGGTGAGTCTCTTATACCAAGCCCTTGGCACTTACTTGAGACCATAAAGAGCCTTTTTAAGCATGAATATGTGATCAACATGCACCAAAATGATGAATCCCTTTTACTTGTTCACATATACTTCTTCTTATAAAAATCCTTTCAAAAATGCACTCTTCATATCTATTAGGTAAAGTTTGAATCTTTTCACACTTGCTATGCCCAAAAGAAGCCAAATTGACTCAAATCTTGCTACTGGAGCAAATGTTTCTTCAAAATCAATGCCTTCAATTGAGAATATCCTTGAGTAGCTAACCTAGTCTTGTTTCTTGTCAAATTACCTTTGACATGGGTTTTGTTAAGAAACACCCATTTTGTTCCAATCATGTTTACAACTGATGGCCTTGAAAATAATTCCCAAACATCATTTTATGCAAATTGTATTACTTCTTGCATTATTGCTGTCCAAAATTTATCTTGTAATGCTTCTTTCACATCTTTGGTTTAAATGAAGAAGTATAACAAATAAGATCTGTAAGTTCTCGATAATCTATCCTTTTTGTTTCTCTTGTTCTCCTTCTATCTCTAACTTCACTAATCACATTTTTAATAGGATGACTTCGTCTAATTCATGATGGAGAATATTTGTTGAAATTACCTTTTTTTTGACTTTTTGTTATTCACAAAGATTGTTTTTGCATCAATTTTCTAGTTTGTTTCTTCCTCTGAAATAACCAACTGCTCCTCTGTTTGATTGGTTTCTTTTCCAGTAGTAACTAACTATGAATCTAGATAGTTTCTGATTGTAGATTCATTGCATCTCTAATCGAATTTGTGAGACTGATTTAAAAGGTTTTCTTCTACCAATTTATCAATTATTTGGTGCACATCATCTATAATAACATTCACGGATTCCATTATTGTCTTAGTTCTCAGGTTTAACACACCATATGCCTTACTATGAATTTAATATCTAAGGAATATGCTTTCAACACTTTTACTTTCAAACTTCCCAAGTTGCTCTCGATCTTTGAAAATGTAACACTTACTGCCAAAGACATGGAAGTAGCCAACATCTAGTTTCTTTCCCTTCCATAATTCATAAGGTGTCTTGCTCAAGAGGTTTCTAAGATGAACTCTATTGCACAAGTGATATGTCATATTTATTGCTTCAACCTAAAATCTTATTGATATTTTTATTCCCTTCAACATAGATCTAGCCATCTTTTGAAGAGTTCGATTCTTCCTTTCTACAACTCCATTTTGTTATGGAATTTTAGGCGCTAAAAACTCTTGCATGATACTATATTTATCATACAAAATCATTAAAACTTGCATTCACAAACTCCCTTCTATGATCATACATCATACCTTATTCTTAAAACTTTCATATTTTTCTAATTTGTAATCCACAAGCATAAGCTTCAAAATGCTTTAAATGTATATGGTTTTTCTTATAAGAAAGCTACCAAGTATATCTAGAGTCATCATCAACACATGTCAAGAATTATCTCATTCCACCAATACTAGCATATTGTGTTGGACCTCCCACATCCATATGAATTAATTCCAATATACGAGAAGATGTAATGTGCCTAACCTTTTTATGTGGCACTCTCGTCTATTTTCCCATTTGACATGCACTATAAATAGTCTTGTCATCATTGTTCATCATAGGCAAGCCTTTCACTACTTTAAATTTGCTCAACTTGTTGATGAGATTATAACTGACATGGCCAAGCTTTTGATGCCATAGAGTTATATTGTCATCATATGAAGCTAAATTACATAAGGTAATGACCTACAACATGTAGCAATTTTCTGTCGATCTTCTGTCGCTTATTAAACACTCTCCTTTTTCGTTTAACACCATGCATTCATCTCTAGTGAATTTAACTAGCAACCCATCATCAACAAGTTGGCTAACTCTTTCAAACCATCCACATGAAGGACATTTTTTAAGTGAGACAGTCCATTTACTTTAAGGGTTCCTCTCCCAATTACTATAGCTTTCTTCCCATCCCCAAAATAACGTGACCATCCGTACAACTTTGATAATCCATCAAGTAGCTTCTTTCACCTATTATATGCCATGAACACCCACTGTCAAAATACCATCCATTGCGAGAGATGGAATGTATGGATTTAAGAGTCACAAGTGCTTGTAGTTGATTATTTCTCCTAAGTTTGCTTTTATAACATTGGCTGCTACTGTAAATTCTTTAAAGAGTGTCCAAACCTTAAAAATAGCATTTGTAACAGCTTGTAGCAATTTAGCCTTGTATGACCATTTACACCAAAAATGTACCATATAAGCAAAAGCTTTTGGTTCCTTCTTGAAGTTTCTCCTCTAACAAATCTAAATTCAACATTTTTCTCATTATTCAATTGAGAACATTCACCTTTATAACTAATACCTTGAAATTCCCCTTTGTTTTTGCCAATTTTTAGCAATTGATCTAACTTCTCAGTACCATCATCCAACAATCTTATTCTTTTTTTAGTATTGGCTAGCTTTACCTTTATTTCGTCAAGTTCATCTATTTTTGACAATATTTTCATCTCTAGATCTTGAATGACGTCCTTTATGGTTGAAATCCTCCTCTTTAGCTTCTCATTTTTCTTATAGGTTTTTACCTATTTAGCATACATTCATTCATAGGCCTTGTAGATGTTTTTTTTTATAATTCTGAGTAGTTGTCATCACTGTCACAATCTTAATTAGAATTTAGACTTGAAACATCTAAAATTTTGTTGTCGGTTTCTTCACTGGTTACTACTAAGCAAGCAATTGGACTTTTGTTATATAAAGCAACCAACGTAGCATGATTACTTACAATTTCTTTTTCATTATCGTACTCACTTTCAGATTCATTTTCACTCCAAGTGCTTATATAAGACTTCCCTTTTCTCCTTTTTAGAGTAATGGCATATTTTACTTGTACTTATCCAAAGCCTCGACATTCATGAAATTGTATCTTATTTTCCTTCTTTTCATCTTTCTGAATTTTTACTTCTTGTTTGAAATTATTGCTTAATGAACTCCCAACATTATGTCTAAACTTAGGTATATCTTTCTTCACCTTTTTCAAACATTTATTGAAATTTCTTGCCAACAACACCATATCTTCATTTTCATCATAGTCATCTCCTAAGTCATTCACTAATTTAGCAACTTTAACTTGCAACACTAACCCTTAGTTCTTCTATCTCTCAACAAATTCATCTCAAAGTTTGTGAGAATCCTAGTTACCTTATCCAAAGATAACTTATTAATGTCATGGGCTTCTTTAATGGTTGCAATTTTTAGTATGAATATAAGACGCAATAATCTCAATGTTTTCTTAATAAGTTTAAGATTTGAATACTTCTTCCCAATTTGATGTGATTGATTGCCAATGTCATACAACCACTCATGAAAGTCTCCAATAGTTTCACTTTCCTCCATCTTAAGCTCTTCAAATCTAATGTCCAACATTTGAAGCTTTGAAGCTATCATCTATTTTGACTCCTCATGTATTGTCTACAATGTATCCCAAGTTGTTTTGTTGATTCACACGCTGAGATCTTACTGAAACGTCTTTCATCTACAACACTAAAAATTGCGTACATTGCTTGAGAATTACCAAGTGCTCCCTCTTCTTCAGCCTTTTCCATTTAGAAGGTTCTTTAAGTACCCGTTCATTCTTTTCATCAATCGTCATTGGATGGGTTCATCCAACCATTCAACATAGAATTCCATGTTTTAGTTCCTTATACGTGAATGATCACTTTTATTCTTGATTTTCAAGCAAGGCAATTAAAACCATCTAGTAAAGGTGGCCTAGTGATTGATGCCCCTTCTCTGGTAGTCATGATTACGGAATACTGATCTACACTAACTTGACACACTAAGTTTTGATTAGGTGAACCAAACTCTGATACTAATTAAAAAATAGGAAGGTTGAAGTTCTGCAATATATATGTTCTGCCACAGTTGATTTGAATTGAACCTGACAGTTGCTTAATAAAAAGCAATTGTGTTAGCAATTGTGAATTTTTCAGAACTAAATCGCAAGCAAAAAATCAAATATGCAACAAATAAATCAACAACTAAAATTTGGTAACACAGTTTGACACATCTGACCTATGTTTACGGGGCCCTAACCCAGCTAAACTAACTTTTGAAAAAGTACAATAGTTTTACACAAGGCTTTATTAAGTTAACACTACTCACCCTTAACACTACTCACTTGTACTCACACTTCGTGAAAGCATTTCACTCTTAATAGCACGACCACCTCATATTAACCTCAACAGAGGATTTTTCAAATAACTAATGATATTGAAGATGAAAATAAAATCTCAACCTATTAAATCGATAATAATATAAACAAAGAAACACTTGAGTCAAAAGACACTCCCTTATATGTGCAGCTTCATCAAATTGAAATCATGGGAAGCTGTCCAATAAGAATTTTACTGTGAACCTTCGAATTAATCAATAAAGAAATGAGTGCATAATAGCCACAAGAATAATCAAACAAACATATGTTTCATCAATGAAATATGCCAAAAACATAATAGCAAGATTCATTAAGTAACTGCACGTTTTTCCCTCATAAAAATGATGTATAAGCAGTTCAATTGTTCACATACATATCCAAAAATGCAGCTGCCAAAAAGTCAATAAAAATCTCCAATAAATTTGCCCAATTAGTCACATACATATCCAATAAATCCTATCTTCTTTACAATTCTATTTCAAGTAGTATTCTTTCAATATTCATGATAGTTGAGTCCTATACTAAGTGAATTTTTTTATCACTAATGATATACCAAATATATCAAACTACAAATAATGCCCAAAATAATAAATTAGATATATTAACAAATATCTAAACATAATTAATTAATAATAAATATAATAATTAAAATGAAAATTAGATTAAACATAAAAATTAAAATAATAGTAACAATTAAAAGTATATTTTTAAAGAAAATTGTGTCTGATTATCATAACAAATTTTAAATTCTCCAATATTTAAAACTTTTAAACCGAACTTTCATCTAAAATATATACATCAACATCTTCTACTATATTTAAATAAATTATAAATTAATAACATATAAAATTAATAGCAAAATAAAATTAATAAAAAATTCATTCAATAAAATATATATCTTTTATCCTTAGATAATAAGTAAAGTAAACAAGGTTATTAAGTGTTTAATGTTTTGAATGATTTTGTTTCTTCTTATGAATACAATAAAAAAAGCTCCAATTATATTCAAAAATTGATATAGAATATATTTGACCAAAAAATATAATAACAAATTTACTTAATGTCGGAATAATTTTACTAATAATTTCCTTCATTCATCCATATTTTAGATTAATAATTATAAAAATAAAATATATAAAGTATGTAGACTTACCAAGCTGTAATTTTTTATTTTAAGTCTTTTCTTTATAGATTTAGTAAAACTCTCTAAACCTTTATAATATAATATAATTTTATTTATAACCTTTGATTATTCTTTATTAGAAATAATACCTTTGCACATAATCACATAGAAAAGACTGCTTATAAAATCAATATACATGCATGCATATCCAACAATATGGATTGAGAAAGTAAGATACGAAATGGATCCTTTGAATAAAATACTTATCCCATTGTTGAGCAAGAATATGTGTGTATGTATGTATATGTCAGGCCTGACCTTGAGCAAAGACAAACAAGGCACCTGCCCAGAACCCACTCTCATGAACAACAAATAAGGCCCACTATTTACTCTCATAAAGAACAAAATGAGTTCAAATAGGCCCACTCTTAACCCTTATAAAGAGCAAAATGAGAAAAAATAGGGCTCATTTTTTACCCTTATAAGAACAAAAAGAGGCAAAATAAGCCCCACTTTTGGCCCTTTTTTTTTTACTTTGCCTAAGACCTATAAAACGTTAGGAACGACCTTGGTATATGTATATGTATATGTATATGTATATGTATGTATGTATGTATATATTTATAAGGCTTATACAATTCTTCTTTCTTTCAAAAAGATTCATAATTGTTTTACAAATTTCATACACTCGATCATATATGTACCCCAAAGATGAATTCTTATATGATTTAACAGTCTTTAATAACCTTATAAGTAGAGTCACATTTTTCACAATAATTAAGTAAGCGTTCCAAAATTTACTATACAGAATAATAACATAAACATCTATTTCCTTTGATAACTTATGAATTGACATGTCTTTATTTGTTACTAATTTTTGAAGTACTTGTTTATCATAGATACTTTTCAAAGTTATAAATGTAGATGCATAAACTCAATTTGATCTTCTTGTTTTCTTAAGACAAAAAAAAGTAAGATGTTATATATAAAATTTAAGATCTTAGATGCACGTGAAGTAAGATTAAAAATATGGTCAATACAACCAATATATTTTATAATAAGATTTATATAATAAGCAATGCTTAGAGTCCAATAAATATTTTCAAACTTTGATTGTAACAAGTATCTAGTTTATATATAATTAGCTACATTTTTTGTCAAAAATTATTTTTAGTTTAACCAACTCAAAAACTTCATAAAGTAATACAAATAAAGTATGAACACATTTTACCATAATAGAAATATCAAAAAACTTGATAAAAGTTGTTCCAACTTTACAATAAACTAAGAAATTAATCAAGGTTCTTCGTCTTTGATCAATCTAACCATATGCCATAATAATGCATCATATTGCTCCCTAACTAGACTTATATGTATCCACAATCAATTGATATTCCTTTTTAAATCTTGAATTAAAGGCATATGAATCTCATAATAAGAAGCTGCCTTAAATCTAAGTCCAATCATTGTTGTAGCATCTATTACTTATTGAAAATACGGTGAATTCAAAACATATAAAGGAATATATGAATGATAAAACCATATATCTCGAGCTTATTTACATCACAAATAACATCTTTATAAATCAAAACACTTTTTAAACTAGGTTTATAAATAAGAGTGGTTTTGGAGGAAAAATAAGAATATATGTCAATAAAACACTTGAGATAAATTAAATTATGATGATTAAAAGAAAGCGTAATGGATTTTTGTGGAAAATAATTTGATTTCCATTAATGAAGCATTTTTTTTAATATCTTCTTATATAGCAAGTTTAATGATGTAATGTTTAAAGTGTAAAGTAAAACTTGAAATTTATGTTTTGAGAAAGCCTTATGATTATGAACTTATGATTATGCAATGAGAAATGAAATAAAATTACATAATGCTTTAGTGAATATTTGAGTCAATCAATGAATTTGAGTAGGTTTGATAATTGATTTGGTTTCTTTATAAAGTTATATAAATATTTTTCCAGCAGGTGGAAGTTAGTTGCTATTGTCTATCTACTAAAGTTATAACTTTTGATTAGTTTATTCATATGTTTATATATTAACCTTTAAATTGTGATCTGACATCATAGGCTGACATTTTAAGAAATAAAAATGTATTGAATGTTGCTAAAATCTTATTTTTATTTGAGAAAAATTCATAAAAATGAGAAACTTTGTAGCAAAAATAACCAGGAAATGTATTTGTAGCTTAAAGCATAAAAATAAAAGGAGATTTTTCTAGACCAAGAAATGTATGTTCTGATATTTCCAATAATAATATTTCTCTTTAATCATATATCATTTAGGGGTGATAATTGTAGATTATATTATGTTTTTATAGGAGTTTAAGTGATTTTTTTAGTATTTATTAGATAATTATCATGTGTATAGGCTTAGAATTATGTTATTATTAATGTTTGTATGTATTCTAAGTGTTTGTGTGGTTTAGAGCAAGAATTGGATCTTAATTTTATGTTTCAAGAGGTGTTTGGTGTTTGTGAGTGTTGGAAATCAAAAAATTGAAGAATGAAGAAGATGTTGGATGTAGGAAGGCATGATCATGACATGAAGCACAATCGTGACAGAGAGGGTTGAATCACATTAAGCATGATTGTGCCTCCAAGTCATAATCATGCCAGAAGGTTTTCTATACGTTTTTTTTTTCATGCTTCTAGGGTTTAGAGCTATTTTTGAAATCAAACAAAGTGGGAAAATCCTAAACATAACCCTAAAATCCTAATGCACTACAAAAGAACATTAAAAAAAAAACAAAAAGAGCCATTCATAAAAAATGAATCAAAGTGGAGAGATCAAAGAAGAGTTTTAGGAAATTCCAGCATTTCAGATCAAGGAATCAAACAGTTTTTATTCTTTTCCTTTTACTTTCTTCATGGTCCTTGATGTGTAATTGGATTTCTATGATGTATAACATGTCTATGGATTTCTAAATTCATATTAGGAATTATTTTGGAATTATTTGTGAACCTTAATTATTGTTGATTGCAATATATCTTTGGATGTTTGTAATAATTGTCGTCCATACACTTAATAACACATCGAGAGAATGAGTCATAGTATTAAGTGTTAAGGTATAAAATGAGAGTTGGCAACATAATAGACCAACAATTATCAAATTAATGATCAATTGAAGAGAGATCTTAGTTGTGAAATTAATTGCCTAATAGATTGCTTCAAATCTAATTGAGTAAGTTATGAGTAGTTTATGAATTGAGCGATTACAAATCTATAAATATTGAATTAAATGAGGGTTAATTGATTAGATCTTAAGATTGAGTAATTAAAACCTTAAGAAATCTAGGATCAAACATAATTAAATCAACAAAATTAAAGGAAACAAAATAAGGATAGATTATTTCCTAAATCTTTAACTTTGATCAACCACAATTTCATTAGTAGCTCAATTATTTTATTGTTTATTTGTTTCTTTTTATTATTTGTTTTGCTTTCAGTTATTTATTTTAATTAAAACCAATTCTTAGTACTTTATAAAAAGTTCTTTTCAAGTTGTTTAGGTGCCTATTAGTCCCCATAGGAACAATACCCTTAATACTATAGGATACAATTTGTATACTTATGGTATTGAGAGTTTTAATATATATAAAACTTGCTCAATAAGTTTTTGGCACTGTTACCCAGGATCATTAGCATCTTATACAATTTTAATTACTATGATTTAATTATTCGATAGTTTTCTTATGTGAGTGCAGCTACTGGAAATTTAAAAAAGAAAAATATTTTATAATAACTTTAAATTTAGCAATGGGTAGATTTTTTTCTTCCAACCACGTGAAGGAATTACAACATGGATGGGAATTGCTATAACACATATAATCTTGGGTGGAAGTACACCTAAATTATTCATAGATTAATAATGCGGGCAGTAAAATAAGAGCTCAAGGTCCACTAAGTTTTCAGCAGGATATGATTGGATCCTTGGAGACAAACTCTTTTGAGTTAAACCTTGATAAGAATATATATGATTAACAAGCTAGAAAGGGAGATGAGGATTAAAGCTTCCATTAATCAACTCATAAAGAACCACTCCTCTACTTTTTATAACTCAGAGGTTCAAATAGACTAACTTGTCAGTGCATTGTTAATGAGGAATATGGGAGTCTTCCAAATGACACGGAAGCACAACTGATATGTGCTTAACTGCTGATATATTTAATTCTTGACACTTTTTCATTAATGCTTTAAAATGCTTAAAAAGTCACTTTAGTTCATGTTTGATTTTAGGTACAATTTAGAAGCGAAAGAGCTAAACTGAGTCGAAAAAACAATATTTTATTCGTCTTTGTAAGACTCACACTCACTTGTCTTCATGGAGTAAGAAGTAGAAAGGTTAAAGCAAAAGGAAGAAAGTGTTACAAACATCAAGCAAACTTCAAAAATGAAGGGATTGGAGACTCACAGCCATGCATGAATTTGTCATAGCCGTGAGACATCTCTCACGACCATCACAAATGTGTCATGTCTCACACCTATGACATATGTTGCATGCAACCATGGCTCACGACTATAAGCCTCCCATAGAAATTGATCATGGTCGTGAGCCAACCACTCACGCCCGTGAGTTTTTACTAAATCACCTAAACCCTAATTTTTAGTATAAAAACATCTTTTTGATGGCAGAAACTCATGAAATGTTGAGAAATCTTTCCAGGGGTTTCAGTAGGTGACAAAGGGGCATAACTCTCATTCTTTGGAGACTCATAGAGGGATAGGCTTTCCTAACCCTATTCGGAGGTGATATCGAAGTCGAAGAATCCAATTAAGCATTTCTTTCATTATGTTTGTTATTTTTCTCTTTTTAGAGATTGATTATGTTATCCTATGTTTATGGATTTGGGTTTCCATACATGATCTTCATTCTCATCATTGTTAGATTATTTTTTTATGAATCCATTGTTAGAATTTCAATATAATCCGTAATTGTCATGTTGAGATTCATTTGTAGCTACTAATGATTTCAAATCATTAAGGATAACATAATCTAGGTTAAATGACCTGAGCTTTTGTGATTGTTGGCTTGATTGATCTATTTTCCTAACTCATAATGCAACTGTCCAATTAAATCTAAAGAGCTTATTCTGTTAGAGAACTGCTTTAAAGGCAATCTTCTTTAACACTTATTATACAAATCTTTATGGTTGATAAAAAGGTATTTTCGTTAATTTCATGTTCATGTTCTTTATGAATAGATAGTGATCTTAAATTAAATTAATGAAGTTCTTGATACATTACATAGCATAAAGGAAATCAAAATGAGATCATGAAAATGAGATTCCTATCATATGTAATTATGTTAGTGTCTAAATTATCCCTAGTCATAGGATTAATGAGACATGACATTATTAATCTAGACAAATTAGCACATGTTATACTCTTGATTAGATCAAGTAGTTGATCTCATAAGCTATAAGTATGAGTTGTATAGAGTTAACATGTGGATGCTTGCTAAGAGTAGTAAGTATATTGGATGACCTGCCATGAGACAATTATATGAATAATCTATTCTAGTATCATTGATAGTCTCATCATAGCAATGGAGCTAATATCCTTAAACTTGAGGTGTTCAAGGATATCTAAAATACCGATCCTGTACTTTGACTCCATTCCTTGTTGCCTCTCATAGGTTGCTCATAGGGTAGTAATTGGGTTCTTCTTGAGGTATTCGAAGGTAATTGAGTAGCCAATAAATGATTCACCACTCCTAATAGGAGGAGGTGATACCCACATCGTCTTGTTATGGTTATTACATGGGAATCTCTGGGAAGAGTGGAAATGTCATAAAGATAGTATTTAGTGACATATCTAATTGAGTAATGAGCCTCGGGGACAACAACTATCATCATTTGGGCTAGATGTGAGGTAGTCAATATAATGGAAGTTGACACTTTAAGCATACTCTGAACTAAGTGGAGTATAGAATGATGAAAGGATGAATTGCATGGGAACATTATCTATGGAAGGGTTCATAGTCAAATCACCTAACTTTCTAGTCAATTGGGGGTTGTGATATGTTGCTAAATACTACTCATTACTTGCTTAAATTAAGTGTTAAATCAAGTGACCAACATAATTGGGAACCTAATGGGTCACATGCATTGGAGATGCAAAGAATAAATAAAATGGTTTTGGATGGGGATGTAAGATATGAGAGATGCATGACTAAGCTACAAAAGTGTGGTAGTTTACAGTCATTTGATTGTGAATCATATGACACACGTGAATTTTCCTTTTAGGTAAGATGACAAAATTACCCTTTAATAAGCAAGATGATAAAATTATCCTTTAAAGGAGTAAATGTTTTCATCCTAAATTAAGTGGGATTAAAAGCCACTTAATTCCCACAAACTCTCCATTGATGTTGGGCATTGGAGGGATGCCAAATGGTGTTAGAGACACTCTATTTTCGTGCAAAAATTGCAAGAAAACAAAATGTCTTTTTGTGAATTGTTCACCATCTTCTAAAATACTCTTTTAAAGAACACACCACAAAGCTAGCAATTTGTGTGTGTTCTAGCCATTCTTTTTAAGAGGCTTCAGTCTTCGCTCTTCATGTGGATATCATTAGAGACGTCCTCCTTTGGTCGTTGTGGTTTACGATAACTCGAACAGGTTAAAACAACGAATAACGAAGAAGATTATAAAGTACACATCTTAAGTTCATGTTTTGTTTTACTACATCTAATGGAACATGTTCGATTCTATATTTTCTAGGTTTCATTTTATTTTTTTCTAAATATTCTAATAGTTGATTCATATGATGCATGATCAAAGCTCAACATGTTCTATGTTGTTTGATAGATAGGTTTAATTAACGAGCTCTTCTTTAATTAAACATAACTTAAGGAAAATTTGGAGTTAACAGAGCTTATTATTAACCTACGGTTAATAGCTATTAGGAGAGGTATGAGAATAACAATTTAATGAGGTATGTTTAATTGTGTGTAGGTCGAGATTGAACCAATGAGTGGGTCCCTAAGAAAGTCATCATTTTCATCACTTTTAGAATGTTTTCTTTAATTTGTTTTCATTAGTTTAGTTTCATTTTAATTTCTTTTTTGAAAACCAAACAAACCCCCCCAACCCCCAATAACCTAAATATCGATTGATTTCATTTCAAAAGTTTTATACACACTATTTGTGGGATCAACTTAGAATCACCACAACTATAGTTATATGTCTAGTTATTTTGAGTAGTTTTATGATACGTTACGTCAATTTTGGCGTCGTTGATGGGGAGTGTAGTATTTTAGTTTTTTCCTCTTGATTTTAAATAGTTTTTATACATGTTTGTTTATAATTAGTTTCTTTTCAATTATTTCTTGATCTTTTGACTTTTTATTTAGTCATATTCTCAATCTTACAGATCAGATTGAAATGATCATACTAATGTTGGTTATAGATGGGATAACCAGCAAAAGTAGTTCTTTGATAGTTTATAGGATTCACAGCAATTCCCGTATAGACCAGAAGCTTCTTATTACAAGTTAGGTCCATCGCTAGAAGAATTACTTAATGTTATGGCTGCTAACAATATTCAAATTTAATAGAATAATCTAAAGTTTTAGCAAATTACTCTACAATTCTAACAGGATGGAAGGCAATTTTAGCAAGATACAAGGTACAATGTCCAAGATTTGGAGAACCAAAAAAATTGAGTTATACCTCTTAAAGAATTGGTTAATGTTATGACTATTAATACTTTGTAATTTCAACAGGGTGTATAGCAGTTTCAACAGGTCCAACAGGAAGTGATGTAATTATACCAAGACATAATGTTAGGAATCCAAAACTTGGTAAGCCAGATGGGTTAGTTGGCGAAAGCTCTTTATCACCTAGCATCACAATGCAAAAAAATGTAACCATCTTAACTTGAGGAGTATCCAAGGGATGTTAGGGCAGAGACCTTATAAAGTGAAGAGGAGCTTGAGAATATTGAGAGACCTACTCAAGGAATTGTTTATGAAGAATAAGAAGTGGAGAAAGAGCTAAAAGGAAAAAATGATACATCATTCAACTCGAAGGTGAGTACTAAGTCTATAATTATTATTGAGACTAGCTATTCACCTTTACCTAATAGGTTGGAGGAATTAGACAAGGAAGCAAAGAGTGCAGAGATATCCAAGATATTCCAAGAGTGCATAGACTTAGTAGAGATTGGAAGTTTGAAGATAAGGAATATGCTAAAAATGAGAGGTCATCAACTTAGATCCTATTCGAAAGAACCTTAAGTGGAGGAAGCATATTTGACAATCGAGGATCATAATTTTGTCACATTATGAGGAAAACAAGGAGTCAAGCAAACGACAATAAACAAAGGCATTGCTTAGGAGGTAACCCAAGGGAAGTTCATTTCTTTTCCTTTACATTTAGGTATTTGTTTCTTATATGCATGTGTGTTTTTAAGCTTGCTTTTTTTCTTACGTGTTTTTATGTTTCAATCAAAAAGAGAGAGAATCAAACAAACAAACAAATAGTTTCTCTTTTTCTATTGCTTTTAGGATTATATAGTCATAATTAAAGTGTGAATTGACTAGAAAAATCTTTGGCAACTTTAGCATGTATTTTTGCTCTTGTGATTGGTCAATATACATTAACTCTAGAAGAGTAGTGACTAGTGGTAGACAAAAGTTAGTGAGATTTTGAGCCTTATTAAGCTAACACATCAACATCAATCTTATTGTCTTTTGTTTATGTGATAACATGTACATCATGACTTTGCTTTGGTTTTCTATTCAAGACCACATCTTTATTATATGCATTGACATGAAAATGATAAAAGCATTCTTTGTTTCATAAGTTACATTAGCCAAATAGCTTATCCATCATTATGATTTTTCCTTTTGATAACCCCTTGAGCGTTATTTGCCTACTGTTTTTGTGCTAACCACGTTACATGTTTTAAACCTAACCATATGTCCTAGCCAAGCCTTAAAACTAGTGGAGCATTTGTGATTATTGATGATTGTGGACGTATAAAAGTATAAGTGTAGGGATGTGCATAATTATTGGGTCGATTATAATCGTTAAAATGTTATTTTATTTCTTGTCAACAGATTCTAAGGGTAATGTAGCTTCTTTCAATTCTTAAATGAAAAGAAAAAAAGAAAAAGAAAGAAAGAAAGAAAGAAAAAGTGAAAAGGAAAAGAAAAGAAAAAGAAAAAGAAAAGGAAAAGGAAAAAGAAAAAAAGAGAAAAATGTTTGAATAAAAATATTAAGGAGGAAATACATTTTTTAAAAAAGTTATTGATGATTATGTTTCCTCCTAAAGTTGTATTGAATCGGTAATTTGTTTATAATGTATATGAGGTAGATGTGGCTTTGAAAGATCTCTCCTTATAGTTTCTATGTATTGATATCATCAATTTTTATGAGTGATCCCTTCTAATTAGTTATGCTTCATATGGTTTATGCTGTGGGAGCTTAAATTTGAGCTGTGAAATGTAGTTTTTGCATTCATCATAATTGATGTTACCCAGCGTTGAATGAATGTTAGTTTTTGTGCTTGATGTTGCATTGAGTGTTCCTTTTGCTTCACTAGCTTTGATGACTTTTGCACTACACTATCCAAATACATCTCACCTTAACCTTTACCCACATTACAACCTTAAAAATTTCTTTGATTCATAATGATGCATATGAATCCTAGTGGTGGAGAAATGAAGTGATTTGTAAAGTTATGGAATGTCATGATCATGAATGATTTTTGATTATAACCATGAATCTATCTTATTTAAACATATTTTGTCCAAGTTTACCTCTACATTGCTCAGTTTCTAAAGGTAATGATTGTTGATTGATCATGAGATCTTGCTATGGTTTTGGAAGTTGTTTCTCTTTACTTATAGCTTTCTATTATTAGGAAATATGAAAAATGAGTAAGTGTTTTTGGGTTTGTGACTTTAATTTTGATGTTTTGCTTAAGGACGATCAACAACCGACATCCATCTAGTGTTGTGACATTTATGGGGGTAATCACCACATTGTTCACTATTGGGCACCAGATTATGTATGGGAGAATCCATATTACTTGTGAAATTGGTCTTAAAATACACTTTATGAGCATACTAATAATTCAGAATGGAGCAACTCTTACATCTTAATCTTTAATGGAAGATCTTGCATTCACCATGTATTCCAAGATGGTTTTTGTCCGACCGAAGAAACTAAGCCAAATACAACATGTTATTAGATCCCATTAATGTCTCAACTTGATAAGGAAGAAAAGGTCAATGACATAAAAGAAGTTACAATTCAAGAAGTGAAAAAGGAATAGATGATAGAGGACATAAAGCTTGAAGAATATAAGGAAGTCTTTGTTCAAGACGCAGACGAAGAATAAGGAACAAAGGTGATTTCAGAGGAAGAAGAGTCATTCATCTACTTACAAAATAGACTGTTGGATTCGATAGACAATTCAGGGAGTTTCATCATTCCCTATTTTATTGACAGTTTGTTACCGACAAGGGCATTACTGAACTTACTTGATTTTCTTAATTTGATTAATTATTTATTTATTATTATCTTGCAACATGTAACATATTTAGAGGCTACTAAATTGCCATGTGGAGAAAATGATGGCAGCAAACCATTTATTATATACCCAGGTTAAGAGTAAAAGATAAAGTACGTTAAGCTAATAACATTAGAGAAGCACTACTTCAGAGGCAAATGAAGAATTATGAATTTTATTTTATTTTATTTTTTATTTTAGTTTATTTTATTGGTAAATTGTTATTTTTATTTTTCATGTTTATTTTTATAGGGAGTGAATTTCTAGAATTTTATTGCATAGAATCTCTAAATTCCATCACCTACACCATCATAGGTAGAACACCATAAGTATGCTTGCTCTAACTTTATATTTATTTTTTTTATCTATCTTTATTTGTATTTTTTTTGGTTTTCCACATTAAGGACAATATGTTATTCAAGCGTAGGTATGTATATACAATTGCATATCAATAATGTATAAATTTTGCATTTGTATTTTGTTAGTTTTGATTAGTTTGACATTTTGATATGTGCATTATATGAATGTGTCAATGGTAAGAATTGAATGGAATTAGTTTATCTCTGACCATATTCATTTAAATTGTAAAGGCATAGTAACTTATGAATTTTGTGTTTTAAGTGTCTTTGGGATGAATATGCATGTTAATTAGGATATGAAGCCTATTTTTCCACTTTTGGAAATTTTTTTGTATACATTATAATTATAGTTGATTGAATCAGTTAGAATTATTAGTACCCGTTCATAAGAGTGATTGACTAAGAAGAAATGAGGTAGATTAAAAAATTAAATGGAAAAAAGAAGAAATGAGGTATGCTAAAAAATTAAATGGGAAAAAAGAGGAAATGAGGTATGCTAAAAAAGTAAATGGAAAAAAAATATTTCATTGGCCCCTTCTAAGAAAATTGAGTTAAGAAATAGAAGGCTACACATAAGCAAAATGATGGAGACGCAAAAGCTGGCTAATGTAACTATCCAATGGATAAGAGAACTCTTTTTAGCCAAACAAAAGCATAATAAACTTAGTGCAAGCAAGAAGAGACATTGGAATTTATGATGTCCTAAGATACTAGAAAATGCAGATTCCTAGTTCTTGTTTATGTTTTCTCTATTGTTTCATTGTAATTAATGATTTCCTGAGATGCTTGGAAGCATAAATTCTTAGTCCTTGCCTTAAGTTTTCTTTGCTGTTCAGTTGTAATCAAAGATTTCTTGCAATTGAGATGTATATTTTGTCAAGCTTAGCTTGTGTTAATACAAATATCTTTTTCTCTTTTCTAAAAAAATTAGGTTAAGAATAGATTTTGTAGCCAGTTAAGATTTGTGATATAGTTGAGTAACTGCGGGCATTCATGATAAAATGTTTGTTTTTGTGTCAAAAGGCTGTAATGATACTTCAACAAGCTAAATAAACAACGTGACCTAGTTGAGTAATCGAGGATCATTCATGACAAGGTGTTTGCCTTCACATCAAAAGATCATGTTATCATTAAAGAAAATAAAAAAGGTATTACAATAAATAAAACCTACTAATCTTTTACAAATAGTTGGATTTTCATTAAAGGTTACGTACTTCAAGTTTGCCTTTTTGATTGATTAATAATAAGTTTTAATAAATACATTATTACATATATAAATAGGGTTTTAATATTTTGATTGATAGTATATTCAAATCAAAGAACCTAAAAATGAAAGGAATAAGTTAGTATGTTGGCACTTTTTAAGTGATTGATGTTTAAGGTTAACTTAATTAAATAAGATTTGATGGCATTATACCATTGTTCTATTGTTGTATGATTGTGTGATTATATATATATGTGTGTGTGTGTGTTTTTTTTATATTTTTAGTTTTTGCTTGAGGACAAGCATAGGTTTAAGTGTGGAGATGTTGATAGGTGTAGATCATATTTGTTTTTATAGGATTTTAAGTGTGTTTTTAAGTATTTCTTAGACGATTATCATATGTATAGGCTTAAATTATGTTATTGTCATTTTTTGTATACATTCTAAGTGTTTGTATTGTTTAGAGTTAGAATTTGATCTTAATTTTATGTTTCAAGAGATGTTTGATGTGGTTTGTGAGTATTGGAAAATAGGATATTGAAGAATGAAAAAGATGATTGATGTAGGAAGGAATGATCATGACATGAAACACGATCGTGATAGATAGGGTTGAATCACAATGAGCACGATTGTGACTTGGTTTTCTAGAGGCAACTTTTTCTTGTTTTTTAGGATTCATAGCTATTTTTGAAACGTAAAAAGCAGGAAAACCATAGACATAACCCTAAAACCTTATTGCACTATACAAACACCGAAAAGAGGCAGTATCCATACATCAAAGTGGAGAGATTAATGATGAGTTTTATTAAATTCAAGAATTCCAAATCAAAGATTCAAACATTTTAATTCTTTACCTTTTACTTTCTTTATAGTCCTTGACGTGTAATTAGATTTCTATGATGTATATCATATCTATGGATTTCTAAATCCATATTAAAAATTATTATGGAATTATTTCGTGAACCTTAATTATTGTTGATTTTAATATATCTGTGGATTTTGTGATAATGGTTGTGCATATACTTGATAACAAATTAAGATCGAGAGTCAAAGTAATTAGTGTTAAGGTTTACAACGAGAGTTGGCAACTTAATAGACCCTTAATTATGAAATGAATGATCAATCGAAGAGATATCTTAGTTATTAAATTAATTGTCTAATAGATTTCTTCATATCTAATTGAATAAGTTAGGAGTAGTTTGTGAATCGAGAGATTACAAATCTATAAATATCAAATTCAATTAGGGTTAATTGATTAGATCTAAAGAGAGTAATCAAAACCTTAGGAAATCTAGGATCATACATAATGGAATCATCAAGATTAATGGAAACAAAATAAGGATAGAATAATTCCTAAGTCTTCAACTTTGATCAACCTCAATTTCATTGACAGCTCAATTATTTTTTTATTTACTTGTTTCGTTTTATTATTTGATTTACTTTCATTTATTTATTTTCATTCAAATCAATTCTTAGTACCTATAAAGAGTTCTTTTCAAGTTGTTTAGGTGTCTATTAGTCCTTGTGGGAATGACACCCTTAATACTACAATATACAATCCTTATATTTATGATATTGAGAATTTTATTATATATAAAACTTGCTTAACATGGGGCAAACAATAAAAACCATTTTATTGCTACTATAACCCAACAAAATCAATAATAGATTTATCTTCTATATTTAGATATTTATTTTCTATTATCTTTTAGTAAGAGGTATGGATGCACTAAATGTACATACAAATGAGTTCAATTTTTAAGAACCAATATTAATAGGTAAGATTGTGGAAAACGTATAATCTTTAATAGGAAAATTTCAATCTTTTAGTATCTTAAAGAACTATGGCAAAGATAAAAAAAAATTGATTGTTTACATTGGAGATTTAGTTAGGGACTTGCTTTCTATTCTTTAGGTAATATTCCTGAATTATTCCTAATTATTGTCCTAATGAGATTAGCCATTTATAGATCACAAAAAGCCTAGCACAATTATGTTTCTTTCTCATAAGGTAAGTAATCAATCTCATAGACTAAAGTATGGAGATACTTAAATAAATATGTAGGTACTTGTTAGAAAACATGTACTGATCGAGTATGAGAATTCTATTTGGAATATTACTTGTATGTCTTTGAAAATTCTAATTTTTATACTAATTATGGATTACTATATTTTAATACTACTAATGGCCCATCTTTATCAGAGGTAGCACAATTGGTAGTTCTTAGATTTGTTATGAACTATATAAAGGTAGTTGTGTGAGCAATGTGAAAATTCTCACCCTAAAGTGATTAGGAATAAATCAATATTGATTTGAGAAATCCTTATCTAAGGTGAAAGAACTCTTTATAAAATAAATCTTAAATATTATTCATAAAATCAATTATTAATGACGAAGAATTAATATAATTGGAATCAAATAAAATATTGGTAAAAGATAGAATAATAAAAAATCATGAAAGGGTTAGTTAAAATTATTTTGATATTCTTTATATTTGGGTAGTTATAACGTGTTGTTAGATACCAATTTTGATATATGGATATCAGTTATTTAATTATAAAATTAAAAATAAATTAAAAGATTTTAATTTTATATAATCTTAAATATGATTTGAGGTTATATTTTTATCTATTACCTAACATATTTAAAAACTTAATGAGTCACATATGAAGAATGATTGATAAGGATAAAGGCAATTTTAATCAAATTGGGTTTAATTATAAAGTTTGAGAAACTTCAGGATTAAATATGATATATTTAATAAATAAAGATCGAATGAGATATTAGATCTTAGTTGGACCCAACTAGTATTTAACTAAAATTAATTATAATTCTGATTAAAGTTTAATTGAAATTATATATATCTTAATTACATTACTAAAAGACCTAAATCCTATTATAAAACTTTAAAAAAGCTAGCACTTCTTGCATATCCCTCTCAACACCACTTGCAGAGTTCTCTCAGCTAGTTTATATGGATACCATTAGAGACTGAACATGCGTGCGATTACAGTGGTTACAATTAATTAGCTCAGGGAAGCTACAAGAAAAGGATCAAGCTTCACAATAAGGAATAAATTTCTAATTCATGCATTATTTTGTTTTATGCATTAATAATGTTGTAGTATTTAAAGTGATTTTAAATGTAGTAAATCAAATAAAAAAGTTTCGATTTTGTTTGTCTATAATGGAACCCAAGGGGGTGAATTAGGTATTTACAGACTTCAATAATTTTTCCTAACTAATATGCTTAACACTGAATATAATAGATGTTCTTTGTACCTCATTCCTATGACTTAGACCTACACGGATTAACACCCATGCTAAGATTGAAAGCTTAGTGGGGAAAACACTTGGTTTAGATGGCCACTCACAGCAGTCATTCTCTAAGCACACACATTCAAAAATATCATAACTCACATATAATAAATTCACATTCATGAACCAAACATTGACATTTAATTCTCATGTAAACAATGATGGCATACTTAAGTAGAGTACATAATGCAAATATACTTGAACGTATTATCCCTATGTCGAAAATGCATATTTATAAGCCAAATATTGATATTCAATGCTCATTGATACAAATTATCAATATAATTGCACATAATTACAATTCATCATTACAATCTATGGGTGTGGATAAATATTGTTGCAGATATTCAAAGATATCAAACTGTGGATACCCGAAAGTATCAAACTGTGAATACCCAAAGGCATTAAACTATGAATATATTATAGTATCAAATGAAGACACCATTGGTATCAAATTGTAGAAGTTGTGTTGTATCCCTGTGGGCATGCCTATCTATCCACCACCACGACTATAGAGTAGGCATTGTAACATTTTCTTTAACCATTTGCCAATTTCACAATTCATATATTGACAAGTCGTATAATATACATTTCAAGTCATAAAATTTGTATCTGTGTTTATACATGAAAGCCATAACTATCACCATTATAAAGGTGTCAAAATCACCCTTGTATAATCATATTATACACATATGAGCGATAAATGTGCATACAAATCATTTAAGTTTTCTTTAGAATGCGTTATGCTCAATCTTAAATTCCAATGTTCAATCACCTAATTCACATATGGTAAGTCATATTTCATTTATGTCTAGGTTCTTGAAAATTTTCATACACATTCAAAAGGTTCGGATAAGATTCAGTAAAAATCATAAATAAAAATAAACTCAAAATAATGTAGTCTCCTTCTTGCCATGTCCCCTATTCAGAATTCATACCTCTACTTTTATGTAATTTTCATATAGAGAAAGTTCGAATCTGGTTTTAAGGTCTTTTGGACATTTGTTCATATATGTCTTTAGTTTGTAAAGTATAAAAAATTAAGCCATTACAACTTCTAGAACATGAGATATAGAGCAAAAATCACAAGTCGCTCCAAAATAGGGGCAACATCAGGTCAACATTTTCGGTCTTAATTTCAAATGTCATAAAGGTAAAATTAAGTCAGAATCTCTTCTAAATATTTCTATTTATATGTCTTAGTTTTCATATGCATCTAAAATCACCGATTTATAGGTCTTGAGGCTGAGTTATGACCCAAACAATGTGATTGGTTTAACAAATCCTAGAAAGAATTCTACTACACGATATTCTCTTGTCATATTTAACCCATTCTATGCAAGGTAACACCAAAGCATCATCCGAACAACCATTCGAAATCCAAATGAATATTTGTATCCATTTAAACATACACGCAAAGAGAAATTAGACTAAGTTTAGTCCCAAACCTTAAAATTGGCAAAGTAGTTCTTCTAATGCTTTTCCTTCCCTTCCTCTTTAGTTTTGCTTGAATCACCAAATGAAAAATGATGAGATGAAGAAGGTAAAATGGATAGGAGAAAATTATGAATTTAAGCCATCAAAGTGTCATCCATCTCCCCTCTCTATATGACTTTTCAAGAATTTTCTAGTCCTAGACATATGTTTCAATCCAATTGGACCATATGTTGCAATCCTATTTGACCATATGTTACAATCTCATTGGACCACGTGTTACAATTATATTAGACCATATGTTACAATTATATTGGATCAAGTGTTATAATTCTATTGGACCATGTGTTACAATTTTATTGGACATACACAAGCTTTAATCTTATGTGTCATACATGCTTTAATCCAATTGGTCCATGTGTTAACTTTAGAAAAATTACGTATTGGTCCTTCTTCTTCCTTTAATTCCTAAATTTGCCTATGATTTTATCAATTAATACCATTCCCTTATTTCTTAATTTTCTAATGGAATAAATTTCATGCAATTTGGTTAATTATATCGGGAGTTATACCCAAAAAACCACAGACTGTTTAAAAATAAGGATAATAGCCAGAACTCAACATCAAACCAGAATTCAAAAATCTTAGAAGCATAATCAAAATTTGGTTCCTTCATCTAAGTATTAGAGCTATGTCTCTAGTTTAATTTCCAATTTTAATTATCCAATTTCGAGGCTTGCAAGAGAAGATATGGCCAAATTGCAAAAAATTATTCAATGAAACCTATCCATCTAGTGAGGTACATATCCCAAATCAACTAACTTCGATCTTATCACGCAAGAGCAACGCAAAAACACATCTAATTTAACCAAAAACATTCCATAAGCAAATGGGATACTTCATTTACCAATTCCCCTCATATCACATTTATAATACAAGCAAACATATCAAAATTCTCATACATATTTCATGTCTAAGTATTTATGTCCATGCCCAAACGAACAACTTACCCATTTACCCATGTCTTTCATATTAAGTACCATTACGTCTCTTACTATACTTAGATGCACTTAATTATTTATTTTCACTTCTTAATACACCCTAGACATGCTATAATACTTCTAGGGCATATGTTGGGGCATTACACCTTCTTCTTTTCATCCTACTTCCATAAGGGATTACGTATCAAGCTTTTTTTAAAAAAAAATTGTTGATGTGCTTGTATTTACCATAATGAACCTTTTGAATTTAGTTCATAAATTAATTATTTTCTCTTTTATGTGTTCATGAATGATGGGGATCCCTCTTTTAAATATTTAAGGAGTTAAGATCTCTTTTTGGTAGTGAATAGATTTAGTACAATTGTACACATGAAGAATGTTTTCTTGACTGTACTGATGCTTATAAAGAGTGTAACTATATGTTATGATATTATGATTACTATAAGGCCTATTAAGATGCTTACTTCCAAATTAATGTTAAGGCCTAACAGAGTGTGAGAGAAATTGAATGTTATTATGTGTCTTTGTATATAAATTATGCCTATTCTTTCCTTAAGATTGAATTTTAGGCCTAGATTAAGAGCCATACATGAAACATAGGACCTGCTTTAATATTAAGCCCTAGTGGATGCAACATGTGTATATAATTTATATGAATGGTTAGATGTGGATGCTCCATACTCATTTTTTAAACTTAGACAATGGTTCTTAACTATGCAATTGCTTTCCTTTAACAAATGTAGTTTTGGTATTAGATACATTCCTATATTTATATTCAATATTTTGTATACGAAAGATCGGGATAAAAACTATTCCTTTCTTCATAAATTAACGTTCTAATAATAGAATTGTCCCTCTTAAATATAAGTTTAGGGCATAAATTGAGTCATAATATAATATGCTACAAAGGCTTATGGATATATTTATAATGCTATTAGTTCTCCGATAAATAACTCCTCTTTTGTCCATATTCTTTAATATATATTAATGAATAAATTATTAGTTAGGAGGTTGAGTTCTTATCTAAACCCTTCAATGTTAATGAAGTTGAAGATGCCTTATTCACTCTCAATCTAAATAAACCTCTAAGCCTTGATGTCCTAAATGTCTTTTTATTTAAAGAAAATATAGACTCACGCTAATACAATTATGATATAAGCAATTTTGGAATTCTTCAACCATATTAAAATTTTGTAGGAACTAAAAAAGAATTTTATTTGTCTCATACTAAAGGTTCCTTCCCCTTACTCATTGAAAGAATTCAAGCCTATTCCAAGCTTTAGTGTGATTTATAAAATTGTATCCAGTCTTATTACTAATAGGCTCAAAATTATTCTTCCCAAGAGTCCTTTATCAAGGGGAGACAAGCAGTGGATAACATATTATTAACTTCGGAGCTTTTTAAAGGTTATAATAAGAGACATTTGAGCAAATTTTGATTTCGTTTATTGGTATTTTATTTTTAACACTCTCAAAACATTTGGATTCCGAACTAACTTTTTTAGATGGATTGGGAAATGTATTTCTTTAGTATCTTACAATGTATTAATCAATGGGGAGCCTTCAAAGCTAATTAAGGTTATAAAGGTTTTGATGCAAGGAGATCTCGTATCTCCATTCCTCTTTACCTTAAATATAAAAGTATGTACAAGAATTATTAGATTGATTAACAATTAGGAGAGGCATCTTAAATTTCATTCAAAATGTAAGAAGCCAAAGATTTACATTTTATCTTTTGCAGATGATCTAATCTTATCCTTAAAAGATTATGTTAATTCTATAAGTGCATTGATAACTTTGATGAATACATTTAAAGAGCTCTAGTTTTATCCATCAATAAGGATAAAGGTCAGGTGTTTATATCCTTAAGTGCCTAACAATATATAGATTGATATTCCACTTTGGCAAGCCTGAAAACTATAAAGCGTCCTTTTATGTGCTTAGACATTCCCATCTACTTGAAGATATCTTCATACAATGACTTTCATCCTTTGTTTGAAAGGATACAAAGGAGAATCACAAGGTGGTTTAATAAAACCCATATTTAACAAGTAGAATTTAGATTATCAATTCTATTTTAAATAGCATTCATGTTTATTATTACTCCTATATTATGTTCATTATAAGAATAGTTAAGACAATTGAGAAGCTATTGAGAAGACTATTTTAGGGCATTACTAAATATGTTATACCTAAAGTTAAATGGAGTGAATTATGTATTATAAGGTATGAAGAGGCTTATGAATATCTCCAATTAGAATCACCTACAAAGTTCTCATGACTAAAATAATTTAGAGGCTACTCACCAATAAGCAAGCAAATTAGGTCAAATGGATTCATACATATTATCTAAGTAATTTAAGTTTGTAGGATATAAAGCCTAGATACGATTCCTCTTATACTATACTTTATATTCTTAAATTAAGGGAGTCAACAAGGTTAGAGATCAAACACAGGGTTGGTAATGGAGACTCCATAAACTTTTTGGTATAATAACTTTTCCAATTTATGTATTTTAAGGAAGGTCACAAAGCTTAATCCTTTACAAAACATATTCCTAGATAATGCATCAGTTAAAGAATTCCTTGATTATAGACCAATATACTTTAAATTACTATAAAGGATTTCTTTTATAAACCATTGCCTAAATATAGTTCTCATCCCTGATAAGGAGTACACTATATTATAGAATAGGAATTCATTTGGTAGCTTCTCTAACTCTCCTTCTATGATATTGCTAAGGAGTCATACTTAAATGGTTAAATGGAACAAATTACCTTGGTTTTAACAAGCTAGCCCTACAGCCTTCATCCTTTGCCTTGTGATAAAGGAGAGGTTGATCACTTTTGATAATATTAGAGGATTTATGGATATACTAACCACTTGTTCAATATGAATTAAGATTATGAATCTATTGATCATTTTTTCTTTAAATGCAACATTTATACCTACATCAAGAAAGGAATACTATAACTTTGTAACTTAAATCCCCCTCCATCGAAATGGGATGATATTATTAATTCATCAAACTAAATCACAAAGTTTTCAAAAAAGACCAACTACTTTATAAAATATCCTTAAGAAATATTGTCATTGTTATATGAATAGAAAGAAGTTTGAGGATTTTTAGAAAGCAAAATAATCATAGAGGAATTGTTCTTCAAGATCTAGTTTGTTCGATTAAGGAGTAACTGATGGTGCAAAGGATACTTTTTAGGATTAGTAAGTGTATTATTGTATTTTAGAACTTGCCTATTAGATACTAAGGCGTGAAGTTCTAGACTTTAAAGGGACATTCTCATTACAAATTAAAATTACATTACTTAGGCATTAGCTTTACCTTTACCTATGATTATTCCATCGTAATCTAACTGAATAATAAAGGATGAGACATCTTAAACTTCACAAGGTGGAATTTCTCTAGGTTATTTTTTAATATGGTTTGTTCAAGTCACGTATTTGGTTTAAAGGCCTCATAACCTTATTTTCCATTCCTTATGGAGTGTTAATGCAATTCTTTTAATTTATGTAAAATAAATGCTTTCAACTTTCTTACTTCCCTTTGTAAATTTGGACAATGAGTCGTTGAAGGCCTTGACCTCCTTTTCCAATGTTTTATTCACATAATTTAATGCATCTAAGTTATGATTATCATTAATGATCACACTCTTAGATTCTTTGATTCTATATAATTCGCTCTTTTTTTTTCATTTACTTTTAAGCTTCTTTAAGTTTAGAAGTTAGCTTCCTCCTTTAAATACCTGTAATTTCAAGGTCCTCAACCATTTTTTCATATGAAAATTCAAAATCATTATCATTATCACTATATTTAGAGTTAGAGAGTACATCATCATCATCTTCATTCATGAATCACATATGAGCTATTTTTCCTTTCGAATGCCCGCTTTTGTAATCACTTTTGTCATTGCATATGGAGGCTCTAAGTTCCTTCTTATTTTTTCCATCTTCTACTTGTTTCATATTTCCCATTTTCACGAGAAGAGGGCATTGAGACTTTATATGTTTAGGTTTCCTATATGAAAAAATAATTTTATTTGATTTATATTTTGAATCTACCTTTCCACCATTGAAGTCCTTTCTTTTTCAGAAGTTCTTTCTCATAAAAAACATATTGAACTTTTAGATAAGTCCTCCTCGTTACTTTCAGTAGTTCATGACTCCTCCTTTTCACTTAATTCCTCCTTGGAAGCCTTCAAAGCTAAGTTCTTCCTTCGTGGATCCATTACATCTTTTTGTTCTCTCCAAAATATTAGGGTTAAACTTGTCAATTAGTGTAAAACTTAAGGTCAAAATTGACCCTTTTACTGAGACAAAAATGTTAGATTCATCAAGATAAAAGATTTAAATTATAAAAATAATTCTCAATTCAATAGTTATTATCTCTATTACTACCACATACCATTTGCTCTTTCTTTTTTAATAGCTTTATAAAACAAGGTAATCAATGTATTTTAGGAACCCAAATAAGCTTGGTTTTTAGATTATTTAGTTCCTTAGTTTCTTTTCAACCTACATTTTCAAAGGTTTGCTTAACATCCTTTGTTTAATGAAGCAAAATTTATCAATAACTTCCAAAAAAAATGACATACAATGTTATATGAGTAATGATGATTCATAAATGCATTACTTAGATTTCTAAGTGTACATGCATAATAAGGAAGTTTTCATTAAACGTTGGTCTCCTAGGATGGGGAAAAGTCGTACATAATTATTTATATCATGCCTAGTATAAATGAGGGCATAATATATGCTTTTATATTAGTGTGAGTGGGTTTGCATATTGTCATAAAAATTATGTCTATTCTTCCTTTGAGAGTATTGAACGCTATGCCTAGTTTGTGAGCCATCTATGAAAGCATGATGTTTGTTCTTAGGTTGAAACTTAGTGAATGTGCCATGTGCAAGTTTATATTTGGATGTGGATGCTTCTTGCTCATTTGTCATTTTAGGTAATGGTTCTTCACTACGTAAATGTTTTCTTTTTAGTATTAGAAACACATTTATAATTATATCCAATTCCTTGCTTATCATTAAAACTCTTTTAAGCTCCTAACACGTTTTCAAGTTTCTCATTTTCCTTTGTAAATTTTCATAAAGAGTCCTTAAGAGCATCAATTTCCTTTTTCAATGTTTCATTCTCACTCATTAATGCATCTAAGTCATGATTGTCATCAATATCACATTTTTGGATGCTTTGGTGCTATGTAATTCATTGTTAATCTTTTCATTCTCACTCATTTATGCATCCTACTCTTTTTTTAACTTCCCTAAGTTTGGAAGACAATTTCTTCCTTTTCTTACTCATGATTTCTAAATTTTTGACTAATTGATCATATGTCAAATCAACATCATTATAATTATAAGAATTAGTTTGAGATATTACCTCATCATTTTCTATAAAAGTAAAGAACATATGAGCTATCTCTTCTTCTGAATACTTGCTTTTGATTCACTTGTGTCACCCCAAGTTGATGTTTTTAGTACCTTCTTCTTGTCCTTTTTATCTTTTTTAATATTTTCTCCCACACTTCTCATTATCTTTGAGTTAAGGACATTGTAACTTTATATGTCCAGGTTTTCTACATTCAAAGCAAGTAATATTAGATAATTTATGTTTTAAATCATTTTTACCTTATTTGAAGTCCTTTCTTTGAGAGAATTTCTTATTTAAGAACTTCTTGAATTTTCTACTGATAGTTAATGTATTCTTCTTTGCTTTAACTAGTTGATATCTCTTCCACTTTTCTTCATTCTTCTTTCAAGTATTTGAGTGCTAAATTATTTTTCTTATAAAGTGTCATATCTTCTTATATCTTTTGGAGCCTCATTCTCTATGCGAGGAGAAAATCAACAAATTCCTCTAATAGTAGTATTATTATATCCTTAGCTTCTTATATAACTATCACTTTAGCTTGCTACACCTTTGGAAGTGACCTAAGCAACTTTCACACTAATTCAACATTAGTATAGGTCTTTCCAAGATCTTTCAGATCATTAATAATATCAATGAATCTAGTATACATGCTAAAGATGTTTTCAGTATGCTTCATTTAAAATAATATGATGTATTTTCATGCTTACTTTGTTTTCCTTAACTTGATTTATGTCTTTATAAGTAATTTTCAATATATGTCAAATTTCATAAGCGATTTCACACATAGAGACCCTATTAAATTTATTTCTTCATAAAACACAAAATAAGATGTTTATGGCCCTACTATTTAAGGATATTGACTCCTATCTTGTTGTTCCCGTTCTTCCTTTAATTTGGCTACCTTTTATTATCTACAATTTTTTAAAGGATAAAGAGACCATTATAATCTATGTCCTATAAGTCTACATTTGTTATCATTAGAAAGAATCTCATCCTAGTTTTCCAATAAAGATGATCATTTCAATCAAAGAAAGGTAGTCTACTAATACTTTGTCCATCTTGGTTGAATGATGATGATGATGCTCCTAAATGTCATTATAATCTTTATTATAGGATTTCATTAGAAATACTTGCCTAATGGACCCACTACGATACCACTTATTAGTACCTAATGGCACCCAAAAGGGGGTAAATTGGGAGTTTATAAAATTTAACAAATTTCCTAACTATTGTACTTAATTAATAACAATCAATATAAACAAGGATGAGAAAATTACTTAATATAAATTAATCAAACAATTTAGTAATAAATTAATCAAACCATTTTATAGTGGTTCGGCAAACAACTCTTACCTACATCCACTCCTAAAACTCTTCTTATAATTTCATTATAATTCTTCTATTAAGGCAAAGAATAGCCTTTCTTACAATCTTTTTCCAAGGTGAAGAGAAGCCTCAATATTACTTGGATCATGCCCTAAGTACAATATTCAACACCATAACAAAGTATTACAAATCAGAATCATCTCACTTATTTACTTGATAACTCTAAAATGGTTAACTTACACAAATATGACACAATGGTGCTCAAATGATTGAAAAAATCTTTAAAATATGTATCTACAACACCTAAAGATTTCTTGATGTTAAAACTAATGAGAAATTCCTTATTTGTAATGTTTTGGGACCTAAAGTAACTATTAAAACCAAGAACTAGTCGTAACAATAGCTATATATTGTACACATATTGCTCGACTAGTATAGCATAGTGATTCATCAATACATCAATCAATATTGCTACAAACTCATGATACATCAATTTTGACAACTTTAACGTATAATGGTCAACCACTAACTTATATAGGTCAACCCTTCATTCAAAAAATAAGATTTTAGCAATTTTAAATGCTTATAACGAATTTGTTTAGCCAAAATATGATTAAAATACTTCCCAAAATATTCCTCAAAAATTATTTGAAAGATCAAGAGACTTTGGTATTAAAATAAAAAACTTTAATGTCTCTTAATGAATATAAAGACTCATGCAATGAAGTAAAATGAATGATTATGCATACAAGCTTTTAGGATTATCAAATTAACAAAGTGAGCTTACAAATATTAATACAAAATGTGAAATAATCTTAATGAGTCTTGATTTTCTTTTATTGTTATTTTATCTTTATTTGATTGGTTGCAAAGTTTAGCTCTTCTTTGTAAACTTCATACACTATCTTCTTGAATATATGACTTATTTTGAACTAATATTATTCTTCATCAAAATAATACGTACATTAATAATAATTATATTTTGTTATCATGGAAACATTAAATAGAACCTGTTTTAATTCAACCCCGTAAAACATGTTTACCTTTCATTCTCTGGAGGGAACCGACAACTTCTTGGAAATACTAAATTAATTCAAGAAAGGCTTTGTTTTGTTAACAATTACATTCGATATAATTTTAAGGCCCAAATTACAGAGAGATATCGATTGAAGATCTTTAATCGTAGTCATATTTACGTTAGGACCATAAAAGAAGCGTGGATCAAGACGGTCCACACCTAGCACCTTGAGAGGGTCATCCGCTTAACAACATTAAGCACCTCAGCTTTAACAGTGGGGATTATAGCCGACGACATCTCCGTAAGTGATTTGAGCAGACTTGGAATCGAAGGGTCATCAATATGCCTACTTTCAGTAGCATAGACCCTTCTGAAACGGTCACGTATTTTTGTCTTAAGAGCTTCAATTCTTCTTGATCCAAGATGACATTATATTCTCACTAAAGTTTTCTCTCTAGTTCCTCTAGGTGGACATTCTCCTATTGAGCCAATGTCCTTTGTTTTATTGTATACCGGTTCAACATCGCCCATTCTATGCAATGTTAAAAAACTCTTCCCTACTTGAATATAATGACTCCTCCATCTTTTAGAACCACAAAGGTAAAATTCAGAGAAGTATCACCCCAGACACCTCGGATGCTCTCAAACTTAAAACATCTTGGTTGGAAGTCTCGTAGCACTCTTAGGAGGACTTCTTGAAAAACCCAAGTCCAACAATCGACTAGCCCTCCCTTTTCTCATAATGATGAAGAATCTGATTAAAATCGCCGATGATTAGTCAAGGATCGTTAGAGAGATCCTAATTCGAACTAAAAAAATGCCACAAGCCCACAACTAGTCTCTGAAGCTCATTAAAGGGTTAGCATAAATCACGATCACGATAAGACTTCAAACAACTGTAACACCTACAACTTCCATTTCCATGTGTTGGTCAGAAACCTTAATGTCCTCCAGACTAACACTCTTTATCTTTCCACGTAATCCAAATCCCTTCAGAAATCCATTCTCTTTAACTTTAACCCGCATTTAGAAACTAAACCCGACCTTTTCAATGAGTTTAAGGGCTTAAAGGCATTATTTTTTTGGTTTTGCAATAGCCACAGTATCAGTCTCAGTAAGGGCAGTGGATATCCTACTTATCCTTCAAATTTCTGCAAATAACTTGTGCCAACACTGCAGACATTCCAAAAAAGCATTCTCTCATATCCAAAAGCAACGTAGAACGAAAAACTTAAGGCAAAAGATGATAAAAGGGACACCAGAAATAATGCGTATTTTGTGGGATCCTTTTACCTCTAGGTCGGTATTGGACATGTTAGTATTGTCGGTCCTTTGGCACAGCTTTGTTTATCCACGTTCATAATCTCCTAGGGAGGATTGGTCGAAAAGGGTGGGGACTGGGACTAGCTTACTGAACTAACTGTTCGTTGCCCAATGCCACAAGAGTCTCCTGTTCATGAGAGGATCCAGATTTAAGATTTTGTGCACCCCAATGTTAGTTTAAGCTTTTATTTCTATTTGGGTACAGCGAAAATACTTTATACTTCCGAATCATCTCTTTAATAAAGATTTAGACGTTCTTGATTTAAAATCTTGTAATTTTTTTCTTATCAAACTATCTACTCAATTGAGAAAAAAAGAACTCTACGAACTCTACTTTTTTATAATTTAGTTCTAATTAAAATTAAACTGTTAATTATAATTAAAATCATCCAATATTCTTAAAAGGTTCCATTGATATCCAAACATCTTTTATCTGCGAAACATAGGAAAGTTTATTAAATGTGGCAAATAGAAATAAAGAATAAAGGAATTCCTATTTATCTTTTAACAAAATAACTTTAGTAGGAAAGTTTATTAAATGTGGCAAATAGAAATAAAGAATAAAGGAATTCCTATTTATCTTTTAACAAAATAACTTT